>JAQOWM010000680.1:0-32726 GCA_029041755.1 Resseliella maxima | reverse complement strand
TGCCTGCACCACATCGCCCACCCCACTTGTTGACAAGTTTGATATCTGCACGTAAACGCAGATTCTCCATCGTTTTACCAAAGACGGAGTTTATCATATATTTAAAAAACGACTTTTCAAAGTCGTTGGTAGCTTGTGTACGTAGTTGTGTGTTGATATCGACGTAGGGCTTTAACCAGCAACTTTGTTCGAATTGAAGTACTCGATGTACTTTTTTCAATACTAGACCGTGTTGTAATGCTAATTTGAGCATGCGATAATGAATGATATAATTTTCTTTATCGTATAACGTTAACAATAATTTTTCGATTTTATTTGATTTTATGCCGATAATATCGAACACTCCTTGCGGAAGAGTTCGCTTTTCAGCACAAAATGGAAAGTCATTATGTGTAGCATGTAAATTTTTTGGATATTGTAGATCCACCTCGAATATATAGCCATATTCCGAATCGTCAGCTAATTTGGCTATTCTATCTGCATTCGAAAAAGATGTCTTTACAATGTTGTCATCAATCCATTTGAAATCTCTCAGTGGTAATGGCTGAGACATTGCGTGTCCATACAGATTATTTGCTATCAATATGTGGATGAAAAAAGAAACAAAATTAGATTCTAAAATATCATGAAATTGATAAAATATGTGCATGATTGAACGAAATTTACCATCTAAATACATTAAATAATTTGACGGTTTCTCATCAGTGTATAAATTTCCCATGTATTTATTGTTTGCTTTAACTTGACGTTTACTGCACTGACTTATACCACCGCGAATTCCACGTTCGATGAACAGCAACATTTCCACATCAGATAACAGTTCAATTTTCACTCCGGTATATTTGAGTATGGCGTCCCACGAAAGACCTGGAGCTGTGTAGTAGTTTGCCGGATCCAAACTGTAAATTGTATGACATGTATTTCGAAAATTTTCAAATACGTCGGCCAACAGTAGCACATCTGTCTTTAGATACAGTTCCGAATAGTCTCCGAGCGTTTCACAATTGAATTTCCGCCAGATATCGTGAGCAAATTGGTAATCGTCATCCGATATTCCTTCTCCACTTAGTTTGCTGTAAAAATCTGCTTTTGATGGTAGATTTGTCTCCTTCAGCTGTTCCATACCGCTCACATATTCATAAGGAAAAACTCCTTTACGTTCAAGCATAGCGATTTGTTCTGGTGTGTAGCCATTTTTTTTTTCTCACATTCATTATACAATATTTGTTTTTTATCTGTTGGTAGTAGTGATGCTAATTCAGCTAGAGATGCAGGCATGAATCGACATGAATCAATGAATTTAAATTTTACGTTTTCTCTCGTATTTAACCCGCGTGTGCTCCTTGTCACTACTTTTGTGAATGCGATGTATTGTTCCGCATTAGCTGGAATAATTGAAACATCTCCATTTATAATATTATTTGCTGCCAACTCTTTTATGAATAAATGTGAGTCGTAACCCGACAAATTGTGCATAATAACGGGTACAACGTGGCTATCTTGAAACTGTAAGTTGCATGCTTGATGGGCGGGACCTCTATATCTGCCGGTGAGATGGCAGTGATCATGTATTCTAATATCATTTTCTTTGAAAATATCACCACAAATCATACATAATGCATTTGGATCGTGAAATGCATATCTCTCATCTTCAGTTAACGGTAGCATTGGTGTGTTTTTATCAAATAACCTTGCAACTCCATGGGCAATTTCCTTTAATTCTGCGATGAACCATTCGACGCAATCGGTACGATCACCACTGCTTCGGTAATATGAAAATGAATCGTCAAATTCACATTTAAAGTAATATCCAACGCTGTACATATGATGCTGCTGATATGCGGTAGTTGCACATTCCTCACTAAATACACGTTTCTGATCTTCCATACTGAGCTCCTTCAGATACGCTTCAGTATCAGCGTATACAACAAACGGTGCTTTGAGCTGATGTTTATAGTTGTCAAATTTCATCCATTTCCATGTTTGATCAGGCATTTCAATGCTACACTCGTTTGTACATTTTGCAGAATGTTTCATTAATTTTTCATTTGTATCGTAAAATATTAAACATCGATCGCAAATGAAATATCGAGATTTATGATTACTCAGCTGACTGCTGACAAGACGGCTCAAATTTTTTATCCAACAATAATGGGCACGAATTGAATCATTTTCGCAGATCTCCTTAATCATGTTGGAAGTGCTAGCTGTTTTAACATTTCTTTCCTCAGTTTTATTAATACTTTCTCCATCTTTGATTAGCAGCAAATGGATGTGATGCTGTTTAACTTCATTACTCACACGTAATGGGCATATACGGCCCTCATTGTCATCATCGTAATAGTATACATTTATCGATATATTGTCATTTTGTCGAACAAATTTATCGATTTGATTCAAGCGAACGGGAAAATCGATTCCATCAAAATTCAGTTCGTTCTCATGTTGATAATAATGGCGAACTCGCTCTGGATCATTCGCTACTGGGTGTAAGGCAGATAAAATAGCCCATTTGAAGCACATTTCGTCAAGTTGGTTTTGTACGTTAATAATCGCATTTTTATATCGTAGCTTTTTGGGAGTTTGTATATACGATGAACCTTGTAATGGGTTGTATAAGTTAACGTGAACATTCAATTCGATTATGCGGGCGAGCGTAAATCCAGAACCGCGGAATGTAACTTGTTCTGCACTTTCCACTATTTTTTGAACGATTTCTTTTCGAAAATGTTCATGCAGGCTTACGCTTAAATCAAGCTTACATGTTGACGTTGGGAGATATACAGTCTGTTTCTCCGTTAACTCGCCATGATTACCGTCAGTATCATCATCATCCTCAGAATCATTATTTTCATCTGTGTTTACAATTCTTTTTTCAAACTCTGCTACGAATATAGCCATTGACTTCACGTTAATAAAATTTTCAATATTTTTCGTAAGTTCCAAGTTATATATACGAAAGGCATCGTTTAGAAATAATTCAATATCGATATGCCCATTGTTTACAATAGCGAAGGTGTTTATTCGCCTATTAAATGCATTTTCACGCACTTGTAGCTCAACACTAGGGACATCTTCAATTGTATTAGAGGACGGTGACATCATTGTTACTCATATCTATATTAACGTTTTTCACAGGCGTAATTCCATTTTGGTATATCAATATGAACCGTTCCATGAAATCGAACCGAAAATCGAACTATTTTCATGAAATCGAACTTCAAATCGAACTATGTTCATGAATTCTAAACAAAAATCGAAATATTAACATGAAATTGAACTATTTGCATTAAATTGAATATCAAATCGAACATTCTTACGTAAAATAATACGAATTATTGATGAAAATAAAAATGTAAACAGGCGCAATGGTAGCAAAAAAGCACAGTGTAAAATGCAACAACGATAACATGAACAAACGTTCACTATCGCGACAGCAACGTATGCGTTCAATGAACTCGTTCAAGGTTAAAAACTACAATTAGTCATACAATTGCAGCGATGTCATTCATGCTATTTCATTATGTGATGAAATATAGAGCAAATGTACGAGACGATGAACATTCGCGATGAACCCAATTCTAATTTGTCTTTGTGAAGAGTAAATTTGCATTAATTTTTTTTTTGAATTAGCTTCATTTTATAAATTTAGTTTCATATTTCGTGAATAAAATAGAAAATTTGAATGTTTGTTTTTTCATTCGTTCTCTCTTCCCATTCGCTCAACAGAGATGATGTCCATAAGAAATACATGTAAAGCGTGTTCGTTGATGCCGTTCGTTGCCGTCGATCGCTCATTCATATGAAACATATGGAATACAAGGTTTTTTTCATTCGCTCTCTTACCATTCGCCCACCGAACCATAAGAAATATATGTAAAGCGTGTAGGCATCAGCTCTGCTTGTTATATGTGTATGTGGTTGTGTGTGTGTAACTATTTTGGTTTATCAACGGATTGAGTAATATAGGATGAAATTGTATATTTTTAAAGTCATATGTATATGATTGAGCGTGAAATAAACAAACCATTCTCATCAATAAAGCAAAACTGATATGCAAAACTCATGTCTGTGCATGTCGTTGATTTTTTCTCTGTCTCTTCTTCACATAATTAGATAGGTAAGTGAACAGAAACACTGTATTCATAGCCACAAAAACCGATTGTGTGTGCGTGTATGTATGTATGTAATCAAATGTAATGAATGTATGAGTGTTAGAGTAATCAATTGAGTGGTGAGACAGAGAGAGAGAGAGAGAGAGAGAGAGAGAGAGAGAGAGAAAGAGAGAAGGAGAAGGAGAGGGAGAGAGAGAGGTGTAGTATGCAATCGAGCAAACGATTGAATGTGTGAGTGAGCGAGTGAGCGTTTTTTTTTTGTATTTGCCATGTATTTTATTCTTGGATTCGTTTCGTATGTTCATACAAACGGAGTAAAAAAACTACCGAGCTTTCAAAATGTAAATATATGATCTTAAAACGCACCAATGTATTTTGTTGTTGGATAAATTTTTGAGTGTTTGATAGAGAGAATTAAACGAGAAAACAATTGAATGTGTGAGTGAGCGAGTAAGTGAATGATGTACAATGTATGGACTTCGCTCTTAGGATGACGCACGCGCCCGCACGGCTACCGCAACGCAGTCGCATGGTTGACGCAAGAGTTGCTGACGAACCCGCCTTTTCCTTTTCATTCTGACCGATCTTTTTTGCATCGATCACATCATCATCAGGTTCATTTTCTACTTTAAAGTATTCAATTTCATTTTTCTCATTCAATTTTACATTAATTGTTGATGTGTTTGCACGAGTACTTCGTCTTGGTCTATTCATTATTATTTACTAATTAGTGTTGAAATGTTGTTTAAAATATATTCGATCACTTTTACATATACACAATATACGATGTAAACAATAAATCATCCTGAATATATACTATTTTTTATGATATTCTAGACGACGTATTCAAACAAGATACAATCTTTTTGATACATTCAATGCATAGGACATTATTTACAAACTCTGCATTTCATGGAAAATCGTAAAAAGTGTTCAATCAAAGGTTATTCGTATTGCATTCGAAGTGTAGTTGTGTTGAATGTGTTCAAAAGACAAAAGAAAACAAAAACAATTGTTCGAATTAATAAATGAGAATTATGAATCGTATGCAACATTAATCATTTTGTAAACGATAAAATGTTCTACAACATTTCTATTATAAACTAATGAAATTATCACACACAAAACAATATGAATAAAAATGAATGAAAAATAGACGTAATGGAGTTTCCACTTTCCAATTTGTTTTTTCTTTCTTTCATTTATTGACACATACAAAAATTCGTGTCAAAACTGAATGTGATCTTGTTTCACTTGTTAAACAATTAAACTTCACACTTATACAAACAAATTAATCGAAGAAAAATGCAAAAAGAAAAATCCAAATAAAAATCAAAATCAATTATTTTAATTCAAACATTTCACCATATATTTATATTATTTACAAAATCATTTTAGTTTGTTAATTGTTAGTCACTAGATTTAGGATCAATTTTGAAAAAATTTCCTCACAATCTACACAAAGGCGCGCGCGTCAAGCACTCTTGTGATCGTGGCAATTTTCGTCGTAGAGGCGACGTTTGACAATTTCTAATTAGTGAAATTTCAAAATTTACTCACATCACATGGGAAATTTCAAAGGAGAAAAAAAGCCAAAAAAAAAAGAAAAAACCAAAAAACCAAAACCATTGCGTTTTCTATAAGAATTTTCAAAAAAAAAAAAAAAAAAAAAACGAAAAAGAAAAAGAAAAAATCAATATGCACAGGCATTTTTCGATGGTCATTCATCGTTCATCGGTATGCAATTTTCGTCAATCGATACTGTAAAACATCGTTAGATGGCGACACATTCCATTTTACAAAAAAAAAAAAAAAATAATAAAATAATAAAATAAATAAAAAAATTCAATTCTGATAAATGATGGAATATTTCAATCCCAATAATTATTTGAATTGATATGACTATAATATTCGTATCAATGATTGATCTTCGGTGCTGTCGAAATCATACGAACGATGATATTTTCCGTATTGATGATATAGCAACCGAAAATGAATATTGTGACATAAAGTGTTTGTAATTTTTTTTTTTTGTTGTTGTCCCATCTTTAATGTGTAAAATAAATGGAGTGAAGAGAGTTTGTACACGGAACATAAAACAGAGAGAAAGTGAGAGAGATAAAAAGAGCGGGAAAGAGCGTAATGATGACAGTAGTTTCTGTTGTGTTGAGGCACAACATTGTACACACTTTCATCGCACATATAAATATATTGAAGTTTCAAATCATATGACACACTGTCTGTCTGTAGAGCATTAGAAAAATTTAAGTTTGAAAAATCTAATCACATCACATCCAAATAATCAAGCTGTAACAGTTCCATTGAATATAGTTTCAAGTAAATAATTTTGTGAATTTTATTTCTTATTTTATTCATCTACTTCTCTCACTGTATTAAAAATTTAAAATTGAGAATATTCGAGTCTCGGTAAATTTGAATATTATTTTAATAATTGGTTTTGTGCAAAATTACCTTGCGACTTGTTTTGTTTGTTGTTTTCAGTTGTTTTGTTGTTTTTTTTTCTTGAAAGTTTTAATTCAAAATTTTATTATTGTTTTCATTGTGCACTGGTCTTTGTACAGTATGACACATTCAAGAAATTTCTTTGAGATATGCACAAATAAATAATAAAAAATTTAATTCGATATTGGAGGTTGGTGGCTTTGTGCCTAAAATATGCACACAAATAGACACACAGGTACAGTGAGTCGAAAATGGAACAGTTAGTCGAGAATGAAACAAACATGTGGCGATGAACAAACCGCGAAAAAAAAAACTGTATCTTTGTGTCTATTAGTGTGGATATTTTAGGCACGAAACCAGCAACCACCAATATAATATTGAATTTTTGTTTTTTTTTTAAGTTTGAAGAATGGATTTTGAAGATTTACGTGGGTCACCTGACGGCCTTGCATCCGGTGCCATGTCACCAAACAACTCGCCAGCTTCGGCTGGAGATAATTCGCCAGCTTCGTCTGGAGATGATTCGCCAGCTCCGGCTGAAGATGATGGTAAGTGAGCAGCGTGCAGGTTTTTTTAATTCTTTTTTTTTCACACACGGAGAAAAGGTTATGTTTTTGTAGTGTTAAAATTTTTTTCTGATATTCGCATCATTCGTTTTTTTAGCCGCCATGAAAATTTTTTGTTGTTGAAAAAAATTTTTTTGTTATCATATGTTGGCATTGAAAATCGGTTGTGATTTGAAAAAAATCAAAATCGTAACCGATTTCCAACAACATAACATTTTTTTAAACAATATAACATTTAACATAATTCTTTTGTTTTTTTGATTAGCTCAATCCGTTCCAATGATTCCATGTGATCAATGTCATAAGGGAAAAGTCGAAATGGCCGAAAAATTATTAGTCTTAGCAAAAACTGGCAGAATTACGTGGACCGAATATGGCAGGGATATCAATAATTATCAATGCGTAATCCATAAGAGGTACATTAAAAAAAAAAAGTGAATACATCTTTGTTAGTTAAATGTTTAAAAAACCAAAACAAAAAAAAAATGTTCTTATTTAAATTATAAATTGAATTATTTCGTTATTTTCCTTTTTTTTAAATTTCTTCCTATCTAGTGATTCATATTGATTCAAAATTCTAATTCATGATTTCATTGGAACAATTTATTGATTTTTTTTTGAAAACCAAATCAAGAACTTAATGATTCTACAAAAAAAAAATAAAAACTAAAATTTAAAAATATATAATCAATACAAAGATCGAATAAGAAAAAAATTGCGAAAACTATGCATTTATAAATTTATAATTAAAAAGAGAATTGAAATTATTTTTTAAGTTTTTTTTTTATTTTTTAAATTTGCTATTGTTAGTAAAAAAACAAAAAATAAACAAAAAAAAGCAATAAAATAACCTGGCTTTTCTGCACAAAATTGGATTTGTAAAACTTAACAATAATAAACTTTATTGTCTTGTCTTGACTTGTCGACATTTCGGCAATTTTGAATGGAAGCATTGATTGAAAGAATGATGGAAGTAACTTCTAGTTTTTCTCTGATAATTTGATAACATGACAAACAACTTCATCAATCGTATGAATGTTGATCATTTCTTTAATTTCAAAGGAGAAAAAAAGCCAAAATGGAAAAATCAAAAAAGAAAATCAAAAAAGAAAACCAAAAAAGAAAACGCAATTTCTTACTGTAAAACATCGTTAGATGGCGACACATTCCATTTAACAAAAAAAAAAAAAAAAATAATAAAATAATAAAATAAATAAAAAAATTCAATTCTGATAAATGATGGAATATTTCAATCCCAATAATTATTTGAATTGATATGACTATAATATTCGTATCAATGATTGATCTTCGGTGCTGTCGAAATCATACGAACGATGATATTTTCCGTATTGATGATATAGCAACCGAAAATGAATATTGTGACATAAAGTGTTTGTAATTTTTTTTTTGTTGTTGTCCCATCTTTAATGTGTAAAATAAATGGAGTGAAGAGAGTTTGTACACGGAACATAAAACAGAGAGAAAGTGAGAGAGAGAGAGAGAGAGAGAGAGAGAGAGAGAGAGAGAGCGGGAAAGAGTGTAATGATGACAGTGGTTTCTGTTGTGTTGAGGCACAACGTTGTACACACTTTCATCGGACATATAAATATATTGAAGTTTCAAATCATATGACACACTGTCTGTCTGTAGAGCATTATGTGAATTTTATTTTTCATCTTATTCGTCTACTGTGATATTTGAAATTAAGAAAGTTCGAGTCTCGTTAAATGTTATTTGAATATCATTTTATAATTGGTTTTGTGCAAAATTACCTTGCGACTTGTTTTGTTTATTGTTGTTTTGTTGTTTTTATTTCTTGAAAGTTTCAATTCAAAATTTCATTATTGTTTTCATTGTGCACTGGGCTTTGTACACTATGACACAGTCAAGGAATTTCTTTGAGATAAGCAATAAATAATAAAAAAAAAGAAAACAAAACCAAAATAGAAAACACACGCACACGTACTACAGAATGCTTTTAAACATATTAAATGCTGCATAATTGCATCTGGAATTGGATTGCCTTATTAGAATTGAGAATTGAATTCGTAATTAACATTTTACATTGAATTTGATATCATCTTCTTGGCGTGTGTAAATCGAGTGCTCATTTTTCTTTCTTCTACTTTTTTTCTATATTTCAAACGTAGTTTTCCATAAGACTATTGAATTCGATTTTAATAGTTTCGGATAGTCTAGTGAACAATCTATATTTTAAGAATTCAAGTGCAACGAAAAAGCAAAACAACAAAATCAGTGAGAAAATTTGTGGAATTTGAGTTTAGGGAACGAGCGAAATGTCATTGTACATTTCATAAAACTATAATTCGTTTGAATGGTTTATTTTTGCAGACGATTAAATTTCGTTGCGTTTATTTTCGCAAATAATCGAAAGAAAGACCAACAACATTATTTATTACTAAATTGTTGCTTTATTTTTTTTTTTGTTTTTAATCTTTTTGTTTTTCTCTCTTTTCCCTTTCTCTTTTTATGGTCCATCATTTCACTTTTGGCAGAAAAAAAAAACACACATGCACACACACACACACACACCTGCATACACAAAGAACGGCGGTTTGTTTGGTTGCTGTTTCTCTCTCTCCCTCTCTCTCCTAAATGATATCATTTAGCTAGCTAAATGGTAATTCATTTAGGTACCTATAATATACTACGTGCTATTGATTCTGCGTGCCTGTTACATTCGAATCAAAAAATGTTAAATATATTAACTAAATTCACTTACTCAACCACTTTTATTCCATTATTTAATAAAAAAAAATTATAAAAATAATAAAAAAAATAATAATGAAAAAAAAATAATGATAAAAGTTAATAAAACCATAAGAAATATATGTAAAGCGTGTAGGCATCAGCTTTGCTTGTTATATGTGTATGTGGTTGTGTGTGTGTAACTATTTTGGTTTATCAACGGATTGAGTAATAGAGGATGAAATTGTATATTTTTAAAGTCATATGTATATGATTGAGCGTGAAATAAACAAACCATTCTCATCAATAAAGCAAAACTGATATGCAAAACTCATGTCTGTGCATGTCGTTGATTTTTTCTCTGTCTCTTCTTCACATAATTAGATAGGTAAGTGAACAGAAACACTGTATTCATAGCCACAAAAACCGATTGTGTGTGCGTGTATGTATGTATGTAATCAAATGTAATGAATGTATGAGTGTTAGAGTAATCAATTGAGTGGTGAGACAGAGAGAGAGAGAGAGAGAGAGAGAGAGAGAGAGAGAAGAGAGAAGGAGAAGGAGAAGGAGAGAGAGAGGTGTAGTATGCAATCGAGCAAACGATTGAATGTGTGAGTGAGCGAGTAAGTGAATGATGTACAATGTATGGACTTCGCTCTTAGGATGACGCACGCGCCCGCTCGGCTACCGCATGGATGACGCAAGGAACCTTGCGGCAGCCGCATGGTTGACGCAAGAGTTGCTGACGAACCCGCCTTTTCCTACTACTTGTATTTAATTTATGTATTTGAATGGATTGTATTGTGTGAGCAAATTTATCAGATTTTATTTTTTTGCTTTTATGCTTAGGTATTGGAACTTATTCAAAGGCGAGATGTTTACATGGAGCGATGAATTTATTTTAGACTAGTGGTTATTATTTAGACCGTGATGGCCCAAGATGGCTGGAAATTTTATTCGTGTTAATCTCTGTTCAAAACCCTTTCATATGATACCCAATCGGTGTTAAAAGACCGTGATGGCCCAAGATGGACGACCATTATTACGCCTATTCGCTAGCTTAGGATTAGACCTTTCCAATGCTGCCTTTAGTTTCCCAATCGGACTGTCCATTCACGAGAACACTCCGTTGAGAAAAAAAAATCTTAAAATGACTAAACCAATAGGCCTACATGCTATGCATGTAGTGCCTAATAAGAATAAACAAAAAAAAAAATAAATAAAGAACAACAAGTAGGTTTTAAGGAAATGGGTCGCTACAAAATACAATAAAGATTATTTTCAGCGACCAAAACTTTGAATTATGTTCGAGATAGACGTTAAACTATGAAGTAGCTTTTGATTAATTTGTTTAATGAGAAACAAAGAGAAATCGTGAATAACGATATATTAAAGGAGAAATGGTAAGTTGTCCAAGAGAATGATACAGGATACACGACAGGTGTGTCAATTGTTTTTGCGGATGAGTCACTCGAAGATGAGCGATGCCATATAAATAGTTGAGTGAGACAAGGGGTAAACAACAGGGTTACTCGTCGAAGCAACAGAGAAATGGGTTTGTTGAAAAACAAAATCATATAAAAACATAAAATTTTTCTTGATATGGAAGACAAGGGGTAAACATAGGGTTACTCATCGAAACGACAGGAAAAATCACAGGATAAAGCATCCCGAAGTTAATCGACTTCACACAAGTGATACACTTAGATAACCAATAGTTATCAGCCGAATTACATGAAAATGGAAAAGGTACAAAACATTAAAGAATTGTTGGAAAGAAGGAGTAAACTACAGGGTTAGTCGTTAGACAACAAGTTCATTACAGGGTAATTACACCTCGGAATTAATGGATTCCACCACGGGCAGAGTACGCCTCCGGAACAAAGTTACACAAACAAAAGGAAGTTTGGAAATGGTCAGAGTTTATCAGAGAGTAGAGATGCCAATAGAATGATACAGGGCGCACAACAGGTGTGTCAATTGTTTTAGCGGATGAGTCACTCAATGATAAGCGATGCCATATAAAACATAGATAATAAAATAGTAGATTATTAGCTAAAAAGTATCAGTTAAGAATGGCAACAAATATAGAAAAAAAAAAATGATTCGCCACTGCTGTAAAACAAGATAATCAGAAACAAACTATTTGAAAGAATAAATCAATTGAGAATAGATAATTCGCTGGTGCAAAACAAGAAGAAGAAAAGAAACAAAACAAAACTATTGATCGATCTGTGTTGATGAGATTTTTTTTTGGTTGCGAATACCAAACACATTCCAAAGAAAACCCCCCACCACTGTATCAGCGTGGTAGTCAATTTAAGGGAGTTAGGGGTAGGGCAACAATAAGAAGCAAATAGACAACAGGAAAAATATAGTTGAAAGACAGGATTAATCAAATCAGAATCAAGCGACAAAAGAAAAAGCCATTGAGTGGAGCTAAATTAATGAAATTAATTTTAATAAAAAATCAACTGAAAAAAACTTCAAACGACCTTAACACGTTGCCACTCTCCCGGAATATGGACCAGTCTTATGGAAGCTTTGTATATCGCAATGATATGACTTTTGATATATTTCCAAGATTTTTGTATAAACACTGGATAAATCCCATCGAAACCCGGCGATTTGAAGGGTTTGAAAGACGAGAAAGCCAATAGAGCTCTCTCTTCATCCACTATTTCCCCAGTGATATGTGCGTCAGTTAGGTTTAAATCCCTAACTGAACGAGCAGCTACAACCCCAGCTTCATTCACACTGCCAGGGAAGTGTGTAGTCAATAGGAGTTTTGCTGCTTCCTCATGGGACTTTGTTAAGTCTCCACTTGGGTATCTTAGTACACCAGGTTGATTCAAATTATCCTTTGACAACAGTTTGTGTACCCGTGACATAGCTGCAACGCCTTCTATCTTGCTGCAGTATTTCACCCATGAGTTTTTCTTTGCTTTCCAAGAATACTCGTTTCTCTTGGCTTTGTACTCGGTCCATCGTATTCCTTTGAGTTCTACTGAACATGTACGGTACCGACGAAATGCTTTGTAGCATTCCTTTTTCATTTTACCAAGGCTCTTGCACCACCAAATATTGTATTTTGGTTTGCTACTAATACCAGGACACGATTTGAAATAGGAATCATTCAACGACTTTGTAAGATCGTTGACAGCATTTTCCAGCTGTTGGATGTTATCTATATCATGTGTGAGTGGTATCTGATCCAATTTGGCTGCTAGGCAACTCATAAAGTTAACCCAGTTAGTCCTTCTTGGATTACGGAAGAGTTTTTGTTCGGGTGCGGATACTGACAGTTTGAAATGAATCAATCTGTGATCCGAACAAGTTTCTTCATTTGAGAAATAACAATTGCTAATTTTGTCAATAATATTGCGACTAGCAAGGGTGATATCTAGGACTTCGGATCTATTACAAGTGATAAAAGTTGGTTCTGTACCTTTGTTTAAGATCTCTAGGTCCTTTGCGGCAATGAACTCAATGAGCTCTTCGCCGCGTTTGTTTATGTCACTGCTTCCCCATAGATAGTGGTTAGCGTTCGCGTCACAGCCTAGAATTAATGGTCTTCCAGTGGAAGTACAGAAATCGGTGATCTCTGAAACCATCTTCGCAGGTCTCGGTTCGACACTATCAAAGGGAAAGTAGGCAGAACAAATAATAAATTCTTCATTCTTGCCGCTCATCCCTGAGTTCAGTAAAAGTATGGTTGTGTCTCCATTACAAAACTGTGGTAGAATTGTAAGTGATACATCCATTGTAGCAAAAATGCAAGTTCTTGGTTTATCACCTTTATGGAGATAATGAACTGTATATTTTTGCTCAGGTGAAACCGTTATTTCGTTGCCGATTATATAAGGTTCTTGTGTCAAAATTATTTGATGTTTATGTTTAACTGTTTGCGCCATGTGCATGGAGCTATCAATCAAATTGGTAGCCCCCTTTGCGTGTTGCAAGTTAATCTGCTTGAACTCTATCTCCGTCTGATTCTAACTCTATCTCCGTCCAGAGGGTTGTGAGATGAAGTCAAGATTTTGGTGTTGGGAGGGCATCATTTTTCAATCATTTACTCCTCCATCGGTTGCCCAGTGTCAGCAGAATTCTGTTCCTGTTGAACAGACCCACTGCCTGAGGCCTCGTTGGATGCAGCAATGGATCCACTAGGTTCTTTGACCAGAGTGAAAACCGCTTTGCTTACACCGCAATAGAGTGAATCGGAGCGTTGTTTCAACACTTCAACGGATTCTTGACCAACTCCAATAGTAAAAGTGATTCCACCATTGATGTATTGGGAACACATCACGGTCCAGCTCTTTGTGACGATTCCTCGATTTTGAGCTTCCAACAATTTAAAAATGTCGGTAGCCGGCTTTTTGATCCCCCGTACCCATACGTTGAATTTGTATGGTTTGGGGAGATCGCCAAAATCGATCATCGCCAAATTTGCGCCCTTCCACAGCTTCCCCTTTTTCACAATGTCTGGTAGAGCATTTTCTAGCCAGACGAATGTTTGAGGAGTGGCGCTTCTAACACGCATGGCACCAAGGTGAGGTCTGACGTCGTCAAACTGTGGGAGATTTATGTTTTTCCCGATTTGTGCCATCATATGGTCTATGATTTGCGTGTTGAGTGTGTCGAACTTTTTTTGGTCCAACATTGTCATCGAGCCAGGTTGTCTCTGATCAATGATGAGCTTGCAGATCGGCTTTTTAGCTACATCTGCAAACGACTCACCATCTTTGCCAACCGTGTCTTTGACGTTAGAGCCAGTAACAGTCGACTGTAGTGGTTTATTGACAACAGGTGGTTTTTTGGCTTTTGGATGGCTTTTTTTGGACCTGCCAGTACTTTTGGTTCCAGTCAACTGCTCCTTTACAGTAGCAGGTGGCACTTTAGTTCCGGCTGTTGTACCTACAGTGCCAGACAACTGCTCTTTAGGGGCAGGTGGCTCTGAGGACAACTGTCTGTTTTGCTCATCAATTTTATGCGGTGCAGAACCAGGCGACGAACTGTTGTTCGGAGGTACCACAAAATTGACAGCACCAGACGACTGAGTTGTGGTCTCAGGTGGTGCTGTGTTGTTAATATAAATAGCACCGGTAATCAATTTATTCCAATAAAACAACACGTTTTGACTTATGACCATTTATGACATTTCATTTGATGGCACTGAGAACCAAATTCCGTTAGTCTCACTTCAATTTAGTTTTTCGGAATTTATTATTATTAATAAGAAATCAATATCGAAATTATACTCATTGTAGAAGAAGAATATGTTTAAATAAATAAATGGAATGGAAAAAAATAATAACCTCTCATTATTTTTTATTATTCAATGTAAAGTGGACCGGAATCATTTTATAAAATAAATGTCGGGAAAATATCACAATTGATATAAGTCATTCGCCCAATTCAGCCTCAATTAAATCTAAACACAAATGTCATTTGATACTAGCCCGAAATTTTACGATCATATCAAACGTATTTTTTCCTTTCATAAAAACTAAACATAAATACAACAAATGAATAAAACGATATTATTATGATATTCATTCGTTTTTTTTTAATTGTTTTTTCAAGTCCCCATGTAAATCTGAGAAAATTTCCGCAAAATATTCTCTGCAACTATTCATAAATATCAATTTTGATTTTTGCAATAGCCTTATTTGGAACTTTTATGTCAAATGTTGAAATG
The DNA here is from genome assembly GCA_029041755.1 of Resseliella maxima. Lineage (NCBI taxonomy): Eukaryota > Metazoa > Arthropoda > Insecta > Diptera > Cecidomyiidae > Resseliella > Resseliella maxima. The sequence continues at coordinate 17,172 of JAQOWM010000680.1, read as the reverse complement.
TTGAAATTTTTTTTCATTCATCAAGGAATACGTTAGAGTGGCAATCATTATAAAATGGTTTTGAAATTTTTTTTCTCTCTCAATGAGTCAAATGAATAAAAACAAATGTCTTTTAGGTTTAAAAAAAAAAAAATTATTAACTAAAATAAATGTGTTGGTTTATATTTGGTGGCAATTTATATCATGAGTGATATTAAGGCGTAAATACTTCATAAGTACGACAAAGCTATTCACCAAAGCCGGCAATATCTAGAATATTAATTTTTATATTTTGATCAACTTCATATTTTTTTTCGTTGACCATCAATTTCAATCAATTTGCCGAACAATTTTTAATATCAAATTTCAAAAAAAGGTTTTGTTTAAGAAATATAATGCTGGATTATTTAATTATTGATGTCCAGATTTTTAATATGTTGAAATTCAGGATAAGTTTTTATGGTTTTTCACCGCATTGAATATCAACATCAAAAACAGTTACTCGTACATCGTATTGGCTTGATTTGTTCGTTTTTTTTCATTCAATGTCAATTTAATTTCATTCAATTCAGGTGAGTTTGATTTTGTGGTAATTTCAATTGACGATAGAAGTTCTTTGACATTTGATAATTCCTTTTCCAAGTCGTTCGTTTCATTTGTTTTCGATCGTGTACGTGAATTTGAGCGAGCTGCTGGTATTTTCATTGCTTTATTTCGATCAGCTGATGACGGCGAGTCATCGCAACATACAAATGCAAACTGAGCCGAAAACGCATAAACCGCAGCACCATTCATATGGAATTTTAAGATCTCATTGTCACTTTTTTAATTTTTTCCTTCGGCGATATCAAAGCCAAAACATTTTAAATAACATACGTTTTTACATTTGGTGCATTTTAATTTAGGCCCATTTACATTGCTAATCGGACAAGAATCACGATTACATTTATGTCTTGATGACATTTTGTTGAAAACAACAACTACAACACGGCGAACAGATAACACAATGCTGCAAAAAATTTTTTTTTTCCATACGCGTTTTTTCTCGTTATTATTTTCTGTTAGTATGATGTTTTCTCGTTCCAAAACGCTAATGAAATCAAAAAAATCTGACACCGTTTGTGAGTTACAGCTCAAAACGTGAAAAAAGTCAACTTTCGGTTTTTCTGGCCACTCTACACACCATAAGTCAGCAACCAGTCCACATATTTTAGAAAGTTAGACACATTTTGGAAAGGTTGAACCAATGCGCAAATTTTAAGTGCTCACACGTCAAAATTGGTTCACATTTGTGGCCACAATGAGCTCTCAAAGGTCGACCTACGCACATTTTCATGCCCATTTTCTCACACTTCATGATCCATAACTCAGCAACCGGTTGAGATTTTTAAACGACGATTTTTTGACACTTATGAGTCAACAATTTTAAGCCATAGAACACAAAATCCGGTGAACGCACATTTAAAATACTAGAATTTTCGAAAAATTCCATGCAAATGACATTTGTTACACTTAACTGAAGTGTCTAACTTTCAGAATATGTGGACTGGTTGCTGACTTATGGTGTGTAGAGTGGTCAGAAAAACCGAAAGTTGACTTTTTTCACAAACGGCGTCAGATTTTTTTGATTTTATTAGCGTTTTGGAACGAGAAAACATCATACTAACAGAAAATAATAACGAGAAAAAACGCGTAAAATTGCTACAACATTGTGTAATTAAAAGTTCAATATTCAGTGAATAATTAATGTTCAACACGAAACTTCATGAAATTAACGTACAAAACGATTTGAATTAATAATCAAATAATTATCACCTTTTATTTAACAAATATTAATATATAAAACATTAAAATTCACAAGACGGTATGAATTTTAAAAAAATAATCAAAATATGCTGAAATAGGCTGAATCAGCCGAAATATGCTCAAACGACTAAAAACAGCCGAAATATGTATTTGCATATAATAACTTGCCCTGATTATCATATCGATAACCTTTTTTCGTAACTCATTTTTCTTAGCAGTTCTCAATCGATTCAATGTAATAAATGGGATTTTCATTATCAGCCAAATTTTTAATAGAGCTTTGTTGATTCTTATGAGCGTTTAAAGTTTTAGTCATATGAAAATGTTCCAACCAAATATTCCCGGTGCAATCAATCGCCAGCTGTCGAACATGAGATATTATTGCTTTGATAAGTTTTTTTTGACCAGGCATGAATTCAAATTGCGATCGATTTTCCGCATACAATTTGCCAAAATGATCAACCATATTTTTTGTGTCACCACTTGAGACAAACTTTTTTTCCATAATTGGTGCATATTTTTCACGCATATGTCTTTCAATTTCTATGATATCTTCATCTGAGAGCTCCTTAAAAGACAGTGGATTACCGAAGACATATAGACTAAAGTTATCCAAATTGAAAAAAATGATTAGGCAAAATATAAGTTGTTTTGCATTGTATTATTGCATTGAACTTACTTTAGTGAATTTTTCACAAAATTTGGAATTTCGATTGATAAATCCGATTCTAAAATAGACCAAAAATACACTACTAAAAATCTACTACTGCATTTAAAACACATCAATGTTTTATTTAACGATTAATACGCTAGAATGCTTCAAACACGTTTAAATGATTGTATTTGATATGTAAATCCTGTACCCGGCAAATAAGAATAAAAATTCAATACTAATTTGACAGATCAGAAAAGTCAATACAAATTATCAATCGAATATTGAAATGTTCATATTCTATAGTATATTTCAAATGATAACAATAAATCTAACATTTTTTGTATATTCATATTTAATAAAAAAATTAAATTTAAATTTTTATATATAAATTTAATATTCTATTTCATTAATAAGTCATAATATAACAATTTAAGTATTTCAATACTTAAAGTGTTGAATTCTGTGTGAAAGTATTGACTTTCCGAAAGTAATGTTTTGAAAGTCAATACTTTCCTAATTTGAATTGAGCTAAATGTGTGAACGTTGAATGATCAAAGCATTACGATTAGATCAATGTGGATGGGACGCAAAATTATCATAATACGATGAAAAATTAAAAAAAAAAAAACATTAAATGGATAAAGAAGCTGAAATTAATGATTTAATAATTTTAATGAAATTGACGAACCCCCACCAACAAAAAATAAAAACAAAGAAAAATAAAATTTACAAAAAATTTTTTTTTTATTTTTTATACTTTTATTTTCATTATTCTTTATTATATTTAATTTTTTAATTGTATTTTATTTTTTAATAATTTTTTTTTTTATATCAAATTTTTTTTATAATTAATTTTTTAATAAATAAAATATAGTTATAAAATAAATAAATCAGATTAAATTTTTACTTACCAATTATTTTTATTTTTTTTCCTATTTAAATTTTTTTTTTTATTAATATAATTAACTCTTTCTTAATAACAATATCTCAAATTTATCAATCAATATGCTAAAATAATATTTTTTAATAATTTATTATATTCTCTTTTTTAATTTTATTCACTTCCCTCATAATTATTATAATTTTAATTTATTATAATTATTTTCCTTAGCAAAAATCCTTTCATAACCTCCCCATACAGAATCTTTTATAGATTCTCAGAAATTTTTCCATTCGTCTTTAATATTTACTATTATTTTTTTTTATGGTTTTTTTTTTGGATATTTTTTAGATGCTTTTTATTTAATATTAATATTTTTTTTTGTCTCACCACTATCCCTTTTCCCATCTCATGTTAATATTTCCCAATCCGTCATTTATATCTTTCCAACAATTGATCGCCATTGAAGTATACATACAATTTCCACCTCCAAATAATGTCATATTTTTTTTTTTACATTTTTCTTTTTTAGATTAATTTTTCTTCTTACAATAACAACAACAACAATCATTTAAAGACCATTTATTCCTTTCAGCCTCTGGTTCTTTTTGTAATGGTCGGCCAACAACAATTCTCCTCCAACATACCCTATCGAGAGCCAGGTCTTCAGTGTCCCTATTCCAGTCATACCCTCTTTCATTCAAATCACTTTTTACCGCATCCAAATATCGTCTTCGCGGCCTACCTCTACCTCTCGGTGCATTCACTTCCGCATTCAAAATTAATTTTGGCAAACGATACTCATTCATACGCTGTACATGACCAAACCATCTCAACCTAGACTTTCTTGCTACTTCATCAATCGAATCCACATTCAAATCTTCCCGTATTCTTTCATTCCTAATTCTATTTTCCCATTGATCCCTACGCGAAACACCCGAAATCATACGTAAAACTTTCATATCAGCCACCTCCAAACCATGAATTAAATTATTTGAATCGACCCAGCTCTCGCTGCCATACATGATAGTTGGTCTGAAGATTGACCCATGAATCATCAACTTCGTCTCCTTACTCAACTCTCGCTTATTGAAAACATGTGACCTAAGTTGAGCAACAACTTTGTTACCATTCACTCTGCGATGTTCGAACTCCTTATCCAGTTTGCCATCTTCCGAAAAGATGCATCCTAGATATTTGAATTGCGACACCTGCTCAAGCACACCTCCATTCAACATACAAATTACTTGTTTCCTATCTTTCCCTATATGCATAACCTGTGTCTTTGAGCTGCTAATGGTCATTCCATAGTTCGTACAAGCCGCTTCTAAATCGCTAATGCTGTTTTGAAGCTCTTGTTCTGAGCCCCCAAACAATACTAGGTCATCCGCATATGCAAGAGCGGAGATAATGTTTCCCCCCAAAACTACGTTACCCCTCAGCTTAGCTGACTTGATCAGTTTGTCCATATAAATTATAAATAAAAGCGGTGATATTGTACAGCCCTGTCGAAGACCATTTCGCACTTCAAACCATTCACTCAATTCCGAATTTTACTTCTTGCATAAAAAAATTGTTATTCCTTCGTGAACAGTTTCTCATATTCAATAATTGATTGGAAATTTGCTCGTACATTGTAAAATGTATATCGATATGTTGAATGTCTAATGATATTTTAGATTCATGCTGTTGTTTCAAATCAACATTCTCTACTTTGATTTTATTACTTACATTCTTGGCTAATTTATTGTCATTGAAAAAATTTTGTTCTGTTTTATGAACATTATCATCAACTTGATAAACCAAAACTACTGGTTATTCTTTTAAATCGATGTTTTCCATGTAATTCTGTTGGTCATCCTTTATTAAATTCTCTGGTGAATCATTATGATTGAAACATTCTTGATCTGTTTCGTGGACATTATCAGTAACAAGACAAAGTTCTTGTTGATCTTTCAAGTCGATATTCTTCATTTCATACTGTTGGTCAACCTCTATTGCATTCTCGGATAATTTATTGTGAATGAAAAAATGTTGTTCTGTTTCATGAACATTATTGCTTTGATTTGTCAATACTTGTCAATAAGTTAGTCAATATGTATAACATGGTATAACACAATACATTCGTTGCATTTCTGCATTACCGATTGAACCATTCGGAATTAGAAATCTAAAATTAATATCAGACATTAATGTCAAAAATATACTAACAAAATAGAACAACATTGTGTTGAAAAAAATACAAAACAGAAGAAAAATATTTCTATTAAATTGCTGATGATGAAATAATTGAGACATGGTAATATTTTATAAATTGTTTGCTTATTTGTGATGTATTCAAATAAACATATATTTTATACTACCCTGGTAAGCAGTCTATATAGCCCTGTACATTTGTATGTGAGTCTCCCCGTTAAGTGCCATCTAAAAGAACAAACATAAATTAGATTCACCAACATTTGATACTGAATCTGAATAAAAATTGATTATGTGTAAAAATAATTAAATATTTATGTTCAATAAAATATTTTTCATTATTAAATTATCGAAATATAAATATTTTTGAAATAAAATAATAAAAACACTTCATTGAGAAATTAAAAATACAACTAAAGCAAAACAAACTATTTATATTAAGTCACCGCATGTTTATTCGATTGGCGTGTTTTTATTATTTTATTTCAAAAATATTTACATTTCGATAATTTAATAATGAAAAATATTTTATTGTACATAAATATTATTTTCATATACAGGGTGGCCCAGAATAACTGTCGTTTTTTTTTGCATTTACGTAGATACCATTACATTAATTTTCCGACCACCCTTTTTTTTACCGTTATGTTTGTTCATGTCTTGGCCATCTATTGTGATGACAAGCATTATTGCGCAGTTCTTATTTACTTTGCAATAACAATGGATGTGAAACGTCAACTCGTTTTGAATTTGTATAGAAAAGGTTTGCGACAAGTGGATATTTTTCGCCGGCTTCACGATGAAAATATCAACTTGAAATTCATTGAACGTACTATAAAACGATACGAGGAACGTGGAACAGTGAATATAATGAAAAAAACGGGCAGAAAAAGATCTGTACGAACAAAAGATCTGGTCAAAAAGGTACGTGAACAAATTCGTCGAAATCCGAGAAGAAGTGCCTATGTCTTGGCTCGTGAGCATAATATCAGTCGATCTTCTATGCAACGAGTATTAAAAGAAGATTTAGGAGTGACACCGTACAAAAAAACCAAGAAACACGGATTAACAATCAAAAACAAGCAAGACAGAATCCAAAAATGCAAAGAGCTGATGCGCCGGCACACAACTTCAAATATCGTTTTCTCAGATGAGAAATTGTTCTTTTTGCAACCAAGTCTTAATGCGCAAAATGATCGTGTGTACGCAGTGACTATTGAGGACCTTCCTGAAGATGATTTGGTGGTTGAACGATTTCAGAATCTACCAAAAGTCATGGTTTGGGGCGCCGTTTCGGCAGACCACAAATTTCCTCTTGTTTTCGTTGAAAGTGGCGTAAAAATCAATGCGTCTGTGTACAAAGAAGAAATATTGCGTTCAAAATTGTTGCCACACGCCGAAAGAGTGTTCGTAATGAACCATGGGTGTTTCAGCAAGACGGAGCACCGTCACATCGAGCAAACACAGTGCAACAGTGGTTAAGTGAAAATGTGCCGGATTTCATTAACAAAGACGAATGGCCGCCATGGTCTCCAGACTTAAATCCAATGGATTTTTTTGTGTGGGGTTACATGGAATCGAAGCTAAATGGTCTGAAGATTACGAAAACTTCAACATTGGATGCATTCAAAAAGAAATTATAATTAACTATTTATTTCTTCAAAATTTCAATTTAATTCAAAAATGTATAAATGAGATCTTTACTGTTGAAAATATTTTTTTCTTGCGATATTTAATTTTTTTAAAAAATGATAATCAATTGATACCATATCACAGTGGCGGATTAAGCTTTTCGGGGGCCCTGCAGCGAACTATTTTTGGAGGCCCTTTTTAAAATTTTCGATAGAATATTAGATACTAGATAGTTCTTCTAATATAGAATTTTACTGTCTTTAATAACGTTCCATTTGAAATGTTCTGTCTTTGAATGTACTCATTTTATCACTAAACGCATTTCTTCTATTGTTGAATATTTTGACATTTCGTATTAATTGCATTTGTGTGACAATTTTACAAACGCGAGTATTTTTATTCAAGAATGATTTAAAAAGTGAAAAAAAAAAAGATTTTATTTAAGGGAAACAAAAAAATGGATAGAAAATACAAAAGTGGTGCTGAAAAGCGAAAATTAAAAGCAGAAAAGAAACAAAACGATGAAAATTTATTATCAAAAATTCCAAAGTTAACCAGCATTTTTCAAGTGGCAAATGAAAACAAAGATTGCATGTCATCTACTGTTGATTCGACAACTGAAGAATTTTCCAGCCAAGACAATCCAGTTCAATCAACTTCAACATCTGAAACTCTTGTGGTTCCATCAACTTCGGAAACTAACACGGACGACGTCAACATTTTATCAAGTGATCCAGGTTTGTGGTCAATCAATCAATCCAATCAATCTATTTTTCAATGTATTTGGCTTAAAAAGGGTAATGCTTTGTTTCACTTTCCATATTTCAAAATTGAAATTAAATTGAATTTTCATCATTTTAAAGGCGCCGATGCATGTTGAAATATAGATGCAATAAAAAAGCCAGGAAAACTTGGTCGACAGTTTACTGAGTTTCATTTTCATCGAATTCTACCGAATGGTAAGAAAATTAAACGAGACTGGCTTATTTATTCACCATCTGCTGAAGCCATTTTTTGTTTCGTATGTCGTCTGTTTGGTGACTTGCATGGAAAGTCAATAACATTTTCTACAACTGGCTTCAAAAATTGGATTACTCCAGGACGAGCTATATCAGCGCATGAAGAGTCGAATTTACACATGACCAACGAACTCACATATAAAGTACGAATTAAAAATGAATTGTCTGTCGAGAAATCTTTCATCAATACCACTGAAATTGAAATGAGCTACTGGAAAAAAGTTTTGTCACGTATTGTGGAGGCCATAAAATTTCTTTCATCGCGGGGACTTGCATTCCGTGGCCATGATGAAATTTTGGGATCAAAACACAATGGAAACTTCCTTGGATGTCTTGAATTATTGGCCAAATTCGATCCTTTTCTGGAAGAACATATCTCACGTTTTGGAAATAAAGGAAAAGGTATAGTTTTTTCATGTAGTTTTGACGAATGAAATTCATTTAATGCACTTTTTATCATTCGGAATATTTCTAGGAAGAGCCTCGTATTTGTCAAGCACAATTTGTGAAGAATTCATCTCCATATTGGCGAAAAGTGTGAAAGATCGGATTGTATCGGAAATAATCGAGTCTCGCTATTATGCGATATGTGTTGATTCAACTCCCGATGTGAGTCACACAGACCAGTTGTCATTTTGCGTCCGATACGTAATTAGCGGTATCATTCGTGAACGATTCATTTCATTTATTTCAATCGAAGGGCATACATCGGCATATATATTTGACATAATAATGAAATTTCTCGAAGAGAACCAAATAAATATCGACAACTGCAGAGGCCAGTCATATGATAATGCTCCCAATATGGCTGGAGCTTATAGTGGCGTACAAAGTTTGATTCGTCAAAAAAATGAAGTCGCAACTTTTTCGCCTTGCGCTGCACACTCGTTTAATTTAGTTGGAAAAAACAGTGTCTCCGAAAACACTGATGCAACTAAGTTCTTTGATGTGGTCGAAAAACTGTACGGCTTCTTCGTTTATTCACCATTTCGATGGAATCGACTCCAAGAACAATTGACGGGAAAAGATGAATACATGCTGAAGAGAGCAACAGGAACGAGATGGTCCGCCAAATACGAATCAATTCGCGCTTTACATTCATGTTTTTATAAAGTTTTAAATGCCTTGAAATCATTTCTATCTGAAGAAAATTTTAGTGACGAAAACAAAGCAGTCGCGACTGGTTTGATAAAAAAACTTGAACAATTCGAAAACATTTTTATGCTTGTTCTCTGGAAAAGTGTGTTAACGAAGTTCAATTTTGTAAATCGAGCACTTCAAAAATCTAATTTAACTCTTTCGGTGATAAAAAAGCTGTATAACTCAGTATTGATAGACCTTGAGAACAAAGACTATGACGAAATGTTTGATGAGGCCTTACAGATTTACGAAAATGCTTTTTCTGATTTTCATATCGATGGTATTCGGACTCGCTCAATGGCACAGTCACTTGATCCTGAGGAAGCGAAGCTTCATTTTAAAACATCTTTGTTCGAGCCGATTGTTGGCGCTCTACATTCAAATCTAAAGGCGCGTGCTAAAGTTTATGAAGATTTGGACAGTCATTATTCATTTTTGATAGAACTAAATTTAATGAGTGACGAAGAAATTGCTAACTCTTGCAAAAAAATTTGCGCTAAATATCCCAACGGGATCAGACCTTGTCGGATTTAGTTTCAGGCTTTCATATTTGTCCCTAATAGACTAATTAAAATGAATACTTTTGGTATAGATTTTGGTTACTTAAATTTTATATAAGGAATATGACTTGGATTTTTTTGAATGAATTCTACATAAAATTCCATAAAATCTTTCATTACAGATATTTTAACGGATAGCTAACTATATATAAATTGATAAATAAATTTATATGAACTTCTGCTCACATCTTTGTTGTTGTTTTTTTGTATAGCAAGCTTCAAAAAACACTAGAAGAAATATGTTTAATTAAATTGACGTAATTGAAGGTCATGTCGCTGATAATTACCTAACGATTCTACTCGCGATTTTCAGACGAAGGTAACAAATATATTTTATAACGTTACACATTTTATTGCGTAGTGTTTTCATGTTAGAAAACTACAAAATAACGAAAAATGAATTTAAAAAATATTTCATTTTTTTGAACACTCTATATATTAATGAAAATTTAAAAAAAATGAAACTGTAAAAAATCTTTTTTTTTGATTATATGTGGCCAAGTATATGTGGCTTTTTTCTGATTTCACTCAGTTAGTGAAAAACATCAGGAAAAACATGCAATGGGTTTTTCAAATCTTTTGATTCACTTTAGTTATTAATGAAAAAACTTATATTTAGGAAAATAATTAATTGTTAATTATTCTTTGGAAGCATTTTTGTCACTTCTCTAATCATTGTTCTTTCTGAGATTAACCTCATCAAGCAGTTTTGGTTGTGTCTTTGGATTTTTCTTTGCAAAAGTCCTTGATGTATTTTTCCATAAGATTAACACGACTGGCATCGTTTTTAGCACGTACTTCCAAGAAACCTAAAAAAAAAATAAGAGAACGACATATTAAACGCTCAGTTAATAACATTATCTTGTGTATCTAGTTGTGTAGTGTTTTTGTTTATGGTATTCATGGTGAAATATAATTTATACGCCTGAAGAATGTGAAATCAAGTGTGAAAAACATACCATTAATGAATTCTTTCACACTATTTCCAACATTTCCTTGAGCCAAATCCTCGTTATTCACACAGCAAAGTAATAGCGCTTGCACAATTAATTCATCGTATTTAGCCGTTTGTCGGTCAACATGTGAATTCCAATTTTGGATTGTTTCGATAACATGGTTTTCGATTATAATCTGATTTTTTCCAAGCATATAAATTCGGCCTGATTTCTATTTAAATTAAAATTGAATATATTTGTTTTAATCATATATTAAATTATACAATTATCAACATTTAAATAAAAGAAAATTCTACTTACTGTAGATGCATACGGAATACTGCCTGAAACACTATCGTCTTCGTACTTAATCAAACCTTCAGTATTGCACATGTATGGCTTGGCATATCCAATTTTTCTGTTGTATTTGATGACAACATCATCATCATACTCCTCTGTCACTTCATCGTCTTCATCTAGCAAATTTTCGAGCTCACTTCTGTTTGATTCAGGTGGCGTCATGACGAGAAATGGTTCGGTTTTCACAATAACGGCGATAGCTTCATTGACATCAGTTTCAGACGATACACTTGGTAGGATATCATTATTTTGCTCTTCGGCATGTTGTGCATTTTGGTTGATTTCGATATTCGTACCAATGGTGGAAACTACAACTGATTCATCTTGAATTGTTTGTGACACATTAGGTGACACAGCAGTAATTGCACTTTGCTCAACAACCGAAATATCATTATTTTGTGAAATGTTGTTTGAACTTATCTGTTCAGTGATAACTCGTTCCAGAGCATATTTTAAGAAAATTTCAGAGCTACCCGAATTATCAATTTATCTAAAAAAAATACAATATAAATAGATAATAATATTCATCTCTCAGTTTTTTGTTGATGATATTTATTGTTAACTCGAAAGTAAATTAAAATGTTATTTTGATTTCATTGGTATTTCCTATATTATTTTCTTTTGTTCCTGTGTGAAAAATTCCTTTATAATATGGAGCCTGTGTTGCCTTTTTTTCTATCAAGTTCAGGTGTTGTCGTCGGTCTTTTTCTTTTGATCATGCTACTACAGCTCTTCGCGGATTCCATTTGTTCAGTAGAGGCATGTTGAAATAGATATAAAGGTATTTTCGCTCCGTTTCTACAGAAAGTTTGTTTCGAAGTGGTGTTTTTAATAAATTATTTGCGCTAATACACCTCTCAACATCAGCAGAGTGTGGTGTGCAAGCAACAATGCGGCCAATAATTTTCACAATTTCACCATAATTGCCAGATTGATTTAAATTTTTTATGATTGAATAATGCCAATTTTCGCTGAGTGTTAATTTGTTTTTAATTTGAATTAGCTCATCATACTGAAGGTTCAACTGCACAAGATCTAAATCCATACCAAACTGACGATGAATTTTTCGAATGTCCACTCTTTTATCAAAATTCAAAAATGGTCCAATTAGTTTGTTCAATTCAAAATCACTTTCAAATCGTTTCTCAATCTGTTTGATAATTGATTTAATTATAAATTTTCGTGTTTCTTCGAAATCGTCTTTCTGTTTGGTAAGGTCTGGTTTTTCAATATTCATCTCGATGCCTTTTAGAAACATTTTCCCATCATCTTCCACAATACTGTTTTGCAAAACTTCTTCCCATCCACCAGCCAAATTTCTTTGTTCAATATTTGTTAGTGCCGTTTGTAAAGAGTTCAAATATGTAACTAAACTTAATGTGGTTAATTCATTGGATTGAAGTTTTTTATGATATCGTTTGAAAATGCTTAACAAATCTGCTAAAAATGCTACCATTTTCAAATTGCTTGACTTTGATAGAAAATTGAAATAACCGTGACATTTAGAATCAGAGATATTTTGAATAAAATACAGCATGAGTGTGTGCCATGAACGCAGCAATTTAAACGCAGCAAATTTTTTTATATATTTGCTCGCCAATATTGTTTGAATTTCCATTTTTAACTGCATTCATCAAACCAATGGCTCCTCTTTCAATTTGTTGATCAACACCAAGGAAAAAAGTTCATTTGCACCTGTTGGTGTTACAATTTTTAACATGCAATAAATTTTATCTATTTGATTCCGATCAATCGAGCCATCAATTCGAATTGAAAGAGCTATTGCTGAATTCAATTTTTCCTCAAGTTGGTTATCCGATTTCACAATTGTAGTAAGCAGCTCGAGATGAAACATTGCATTCACATATTGCAATTCAATATTTAATGGAATTGTTGGTTCTTCGCTCTTGTTGAAATCAAATTTATGAGAAGCTTCTGCCGAAACATATCTCGATGGCCAACTCCGTGCAGATACCGTCAGGTTTTTGCTATCAACGTAAACTTGTATCATCAGTTCTCCAATATAATCGGCGAGTTGTTTGTTTGCTTGGCTTATGTGGAAATCGAGTAAATGTTTATTTTCATGGGGTCGCAACATACATATCAAATCAACCTTCTTACATTCTTTGTGGTAATTCGTTTGAAAATGTTCTTTCAAAACAGTGTTACGACACCGAGTTCCTTCTTCCTTTGTGATTGATGGTGGTTTATTGTTTGTGCAAAACAAATTAACAGTTTTTGGATTATTCATACACACTTTACATCGAGCATAACGAAGTTTTTGGTTGTTAATAGTTGTATGGAATATTTCGATATATTTCTTTAATTCATCGTCGAAAGACAAATCGTTCGATGTGCATGAGATCTAATTTGTATTTCCAATTCGATTTCACTCCGAATATGTCGATTTTGTTACACCACAAAAACATTCAAACTGGCCAATCGTTTGATTGTTTTCATCGTTTTCATCATTTATTATTTTCGTTGCATTTGCCGACTTGGAGCCTAACAATAAATTAATGATTCAGTAAACATTCAAAAATATAAATTCATTCGAAGTCATTTGAAGAAATGAAGTGAACATTTATTTACTTTACGAACACAACAATCAAGTGTATTTCACAATACTTACTTGAACTTTGAAAATATTCGTTCAAAAATTTGAATTTTTTTGATGCACTCATACTTTGCACATTGGTTTTTAAAAAATACCACTAATGAATTAAAAATAATAATTAAATATCAATCTCAAATTTGATCTAAGGCGGTCATGCTTAAAATGTTTGAATTGTTGTCGCATGAATGCTGTCATTACAAAGCGCAAAAATTAGCATTGTTTACAAACAGAGTGAAAAGAAGAAACGAAAAATTTGTTGTGCTGTAACCCGTACACTGTAACTGTTGTTTTGTATGTGTGTGTATTATTGGTATTCATCTGTTAAGTTTGAGTTTGTATTTTTGTTATTTCATAATAAAGATTTTGTGTTTTCTTTATAGTATTTCGATTTTCAGAACTACCAAAATATCAATTCAGAGCTGCCATACGTAATTCAGAGCTGCCAGTTTCTGGTGGAGCTGCAGCTTAAAATATGCCCTGACTCGTTCATTATCCAAGACATTGCTTTGACCTTTTAAATCACTTAAATTAAGTGGATCTTCTGACAAAGATGTGTCATTTTGTGGGTCATTTTGCTCGGTTTCATTGATTGTAACGACTGAAATTTGTTCGATTTGATTTTCAGTTAGTGTGCTTTCAGAATTTTCAATTTCAGGAACAGGAATTTCATTATCTTGTTGTTCTGTATCACTATCACTATTAGAATCAGTTGTATTCAGGTTTGCTTGTTCAAAACTATTGCTCAAATTAAAATCTGTATTTGCGGCTTCAATTACAGGTATCGGTGCTTCATACAATCGTCTGTCATTGTATAAACGTGGCGCAAAGGAACGACGCCGTTTAATTTGTTTAATAGCATCATATTCATTTTTAAAAAAGACCAATTTTGCAAGGTAACAACCTTCATTTGGATAATTGGCCATATCAAGTTTAAAGTCAGGTTCAAAATGTACGTTTGGTCGGCCATGAATATCCAAAGCATTTGGCTCTTTGGAGAAGAAGCATATGAATGTTTGATTTCGGTTCAGTGAATTATTCACAAATTTTTCCCAATGCAGATCGATATTATGAATCCACGTTTTTGGAATTACAACATGGATTCCTGGTCGCATCAAATACACACCAAAATACATTTTGTATGCGGTAAACTGTTTATGATTTGAGTATATTATTTAGCTGTTCTTGTGTTTTTTCGCTCAATGCTGATTTGTTCAATGTTAAAGATAATGTTTGATTTGTTTGATTCTTTGAAACAGATTCTGATTTCGAATTGGTTAATTTTTTACAATGGGTTCGCTTTCCTGGTGAAACGTGGCTTTGTAAGTGTTTATCCAAGTTGCTTGTTTCCCATCGAATGTTGTACGTGCACGGTATTACACGATCGCAACTAACACATTTAACAGAACACTTATAGCTCGTCTTAATGGCTGAATTTTTTGATCTTCGTGAATTTTTTGAAATATATGCGTCGATTCCCGTCACTATATCTGAATCTTCGAATTCTTTTAATCCAATTGATTTACTAAGATTGGTCAATTTTTCCAAAAGATTCTTTTTCAGCACTTCCAATTCTGTGTTCGGCAACAATTCAATTTCTTCAAGTAAAATTGTATTCGACAGTGTACCAGTAGACGTAGTGGGATTTTTGTTTTCCTCAATAAAACTAATTGCTTTGCTTTTCAGTGTGAAAATCAGTTTTCGATGGCCTGGCAAAAATTGAAATACGCCTTCTTCCGAATATAAATCAAATTGTTTCAATAAATCTTTTGAATGGTGTAACACGTGTTTTTCAATTACTGCAATGTCATCATCATTAATGTCCGAAAGAAACAATGCACTGTCGTATCCAGCGGAACTTACAATTTTAACTATTACCTCTGGAATTTTGTTTCCTACGTATAATTGGAATTGTGTCCAAAATTTGTTAATTTTTTTTTTCTACAATTAAAACGATTTAAATTGAATGAGCAAAAAAATTGAATTAAATTAACAGAAGAACAATACAAAATACTTACAACAGGTTTGCTATTCATATTGCAAGTTGCAACTAACATTTGGCGCTAGAATTGACATTTACCAAACGACAGACGAAATACTGCTTTATCGATTTGGTATGCATGATATATGAAACCTAATATGAAACATATCACAAATTACGGAACTAGCTTTATTGACACCATTGACTTGAATTTATGACAAGTCAATACGAGTGTATAATGCAAATACACTGTAAATAGACCTTTATTTTGTCAATATTTGCAAATGAGATGTAAACTCAGTAATATTTTGAAATTTTATTAGATTTTTTAAATAAAAACCAAGTTCTTTCCCCTCAGGTGTTGAGGCTGCTCCAAGAACGTCGAGTTATCGCCGTTCTCAGGAGCTTGGAATCGCTCGGACCACACTCCGACGCATAATTCATAGTGATTTAAAGATGTTTCCATACAAAATTCAAATGGCACATAAACTAAACCCAGCTGACTATCCGCGTCGCATGGATTATGCCAAATGGTGCATTGAAATGGCTTTGAACCAAACAGACTTTTGGCGAAAAATCATCATGTCAGACGAGGCACATTTCACGTTGAATGGAGGCGTAAACAAACAAAATGATTTGGATGACTTCTGGTTTCAACAGGATGACGCTACATGCCATACAGCACAACAAACAATCGATTTATTGCGGCCGTTGTTCCCCGGACGACTCATATCGAAAAGAGGACTCATATCGAATATTCCACCAAAATTCGGATTGAATGATACGTTGAAATTGCTCAAGCGATAACGCTTATTTATGATCGCTTTGTTTGGACTGATTTGTGCGACGAAGATATTTTGTTGTTCTTCGTTCGCAATAACAATGTTGACACAATTACGGGAAAATGTCGATATAATGATGCGCCGGTTTTGTTTAAATAATAACGCATCATTATTAAAATCGAAAAGAAAACGTTCCGAGATTTCTTTTTGCACTGAGTTATCGTTCAAATAGATTCCACTGATGTTGGCAAATCCAATTTCCACGCGCAAATTACTTACAAAAATTCGTTCGGACGCAGATAGTAAATGTGAGACATACAACTGGTTGTCACACCATTCCTTATGTGAATTTTCATTTGCACAAACATTTCTGCAAACAACACTGCGCGAAAATCGTTGTGGTTGATCGAAATTTGCAGAAATATGCAGGATGGAATTGCAATTGAAACAAACCATGTTGAAGGAAAAAAACGGGAAAAAATAATCACTGTATTGTACTGTTTGACGGTTCGAAATCAAAAAGAATAATTTTGCACAATTGTGTTTTGTTTATGCTGAAGTTGGTTCGTTCGTTTATATTAAAATCTACCCTGGTAAGCAGTCTATATAGCCCTGTACTTTTGTATGTGAGTC
>JAQOWM010000678.1:0-80411 GCA_029041755.1 Resseliella maxima | reverse complement strand
TGGTAAGTAAATTGTAATCATTTTATTAAATTTTAATCAAAATTTATTCAATTATATTTCAGATGAACTTGAAGAAGGAGAATGCTCAGATTATGAGGTCATTGAAAGCACTTCAACCAACAAGGATTCAAATCCCTCCCAGGAACAATCAAATTTTTGACTGGCAAAACTGAGGAACAGTTAAAGACAGGTAATTGAATGCGATATTATCAAAAATATGCATATATTTCTAAACCCATGATATAAACATCAGAAGAGGCCGATGAACATCCCAAAACAAGTTTGCAAAGCCACTCCGACCATCAGGCCGATGAACAGCCCAATCAGCAAGCCAATGAAAAGCCCCAAACACGTTCGAAGAGTCAGCCTGACAAACAAGCCGATGAAACAACATGAAAACCAAGCCAATGAACAGTGTAGTGAACAAGTTAAAAAGAACAGGACCGATGAACAGCCCACCGATGAGGAACAAAATACTGATATTTTCCCAAATAAAATTTATTTCCAAGGGACTTTCAGACATAAATGTCAGCAGAAATCCCATATCTATTGAGTAAATCGAGAGGAGAGTACGTAAAAAAATTCAAAATAATTTTGAAAAAGGAGAGTATGGAAAATATTAATTCGGCTATACTAAAAAAGGAGAGCATGTTCATTTAAATACTAAATACAATGCAAAATCGTAAAATCTGTACTCTCTTTTAACCATTTTTAGTGTTACAATTACTTACTCTCCTTTTTTGCTATAAAGTCAATTAACATACTCTCCTCTCGATCTACTCAATAGATATGTCCGTTAGCCACATCGAATCGATGTTCGGGTATAGATTTAGTTTTTAGTCTGTCTCTGGCCGGCAAACAATATATTCAAAAGAAAGTATGTACAAAAGAAAGTATGTTTATTATTATTATTATATGAGGACATTTATTATTACAAAAACAACGATAACATTGCTAACGACAACTATGCCAACGACAACAATGCCAACAACATCAACATCAACTTGGAAGCCAACAAGACAACAAAATGTAATGTACTGAATGTTTAGTGATTCATGATGTTGCGCATGACCAAACAATGGATGAAATCATTCATGACGAGATGCTCACGTGAAAGATTTTTTAAATTTTTTTTTTTTTTTGTCATTTTCATGATGAGTTTGTGTTTCTTTTTTTTCTGCATGACAAAACACATGGAATACATGAACACGTAGAGGAAAAACGTTATCTAGAAAAGTTGAGCGGAAAAATATTCAAGAGCTAACTGAAAATTTCTTTTAGCAAAGCTAACTGAAATGTTCAGATAGCTACCTAACTGAAATTCTCTTTTAGCAAAGCTAACTGAAATTTTCAGTTAGGTAGCTAACTGAATATTTCTTTTAGCTGCCTAACTGACATTCTCTTTTAGCAAAGCTAACTGAAATTTTCAGTTAGGTAGCTAACTGAATATTTCTTTTAGCTGCCTAACTGACATTCTCTTTTAGCAAATCTAACTGAAATTTTCAGTTAGGTAGCTAACTGAATATTTCTTTTAGCTGCCTAACTGACATTCTCTTTTAGCAAAGCTAACTGAAATTTTCAGTTAGGTAGCTAACTGAATATTTCTTTCAAGGGGAATTTATCAAAATAAATAAATATAAAATATGTTGAAATATTTCGAATATAACTGGATTTCCAATACGCACACCAAATTTTCAAATCAATTCAAATTTATAGCAAATAATTCGAATATGCACCAGATCCATTGAATAAGTGGACGCAACTTCCACTCTTACTCGAACGAAGTGTGTGTTTAGGAATTAAGCTGTGATGGTTAGTTTTCGAATTAATACTAAAATCTTTATTCATTAATTTTTTTATATTGTGGCCCACCCGCTCACACCCTCCCATATTGATTCTTATTCGCGCGCCCACCGCTTTTTTTCTTTTTTTTTTTCCACCCACCACAACCCCCCTGCATCCATCATGTATGCAGGTGTGCGTATCGATCCATTTTACAGTGTTTTTACATTACATTTGGGTTCTTACCACTACATGTGGAATGCGGCAGCAGCAACGGAATGCTTTACTGCCGCCTTATTTTGCACACTTTCTTCGAGTGAGATGCGTCGTATGCGGTCGTTTCTGCCGCCGCATTCCACTCACATTGTTTGAGTGAGGTACGTCGTATGCGATCATTTGGATGGTTTTTTTTTGCTACGAATCTGTGTTGTTTGCTGCGTTTATTATAGTTTTTCACGAATAAACCACGAATATTCAAATTTCATAACATTTTTTCAAATTTTTCGTTTTTGATGCGGATATACGGTATTTGAAATTGGATAAATTCCCCTTGATTTCTTTTAGCTGCCTAACTGACATTCTCTTTTAGCAAAGCTAACTGAAAATTTCTTTTAGCAAAGCTAACTGAAATGTTCAGATAGCTACCTAACTGAAATTCTCTTTTAGCAAAGCTAACTGAAATTTTCAGTTAGGTAGCTAACTGAATATTTCTTTTAGCTGCCTAACTGACATTCTCTTTTAGCAAATCTAACTGAAATTTTCAGTTAGGTAGCTAACTGAATATTTCTTTTAGCTACCTAACTGATGATGTTTTATTCTGAGAGTGACATTGATTAGAGTCTACCGTTAAAATAAAAATATTCGCAAGAATCGTATTGACTAAATTCACCCATACTTGCGCGAAATTTTTTCAGAAAAAAAGGAATGTACTGTTCTGTCGATAAAATTTTCATGTCTATGTTGAATGCCGTTGGAATATAATGTTGATTATACAAATCTTCATCGATATCATTGACTTTCCACCATAGCCGTTTCTTCCCATCAAATTCTTCAAGCAGAGTATCTGGTGATGTTCTTTTCACCTCAACATATAGATTGAATTTGAACTAAAAGATTGACATTTTCAAAGCCAAAATTATTCACCAAAAAATATAACTTAATTAATTCTAATTAATGTCTTGTTTACATCTTTGATTTTCGATATTAGGCTCTGCATAAAATATCGACTCAATGATTATTCACATTAACAACATTTTCATCGGGATATTTTATTCTGCGAGTGATATTCCGTTCCGAAATTTGACAATTGCTTATGTGCGACACCAATTTAATCGATTTCAAAAAGATCAAAGATCTTATCTCTTTCGAAGAATTCCACATGGGAAAATGCTCGAGTGCAAGCTCGTTTTGGATATTTTGAAAATATTTATATTGGTATAACATCCAAAAGTCCAATATAAGATGTCTCCTCAATTGGAATTCCGGTAAGGATTGAATATTGTTCGCTAAGTGGAAAAACGTATGAATATTATGATTCATGAATAAAATGATCTAGAGGGATAAAATCAAAACCTACGTAATTGTTTCGATGAAAGCTGTGACTTGATTCTCAGAATGAGATCATCTTTCAATAAATCGTAACAATTCTTTTCATCGAACCAACATTTATCTTCCGGGGTTCTTTCAATCCCGGTTTTTACCAAATCATACAAAACATAGCGCGGATATGTTCCTTCACCCATAGTCGGAACGTTATCAAAAGAATTGATAGTTTCGAAGTTCAACTAATACGCCAGAAAGGGATGAAAGGCCGAATATAGTAATTATATACGACACCTGGCTCATCTTGTTCTTTATTTTCATTCTGTTTGAATGTGTTGTTCTTGTAACGCTCGAGTTAAAATCTCGTGCGTTTATTTAGCTTCAAAGTGTGAATCAAGTCTGCCGAACAGATTAGTGTAAGATTATTTATATATTTTTTGATCTTCTTATCGAATCAATTAATTATTTCAAAGCTAAGTTTAAGATTACATTTTTGTTTTTAATTATTATTTCAAAGTTAAGTTCAAGATTAAGTAATAATTTCACGGTTAATTATTATTCAATTAGTTTGAGATTTCGATTATTTCAGATTTATGAATTTCTTATTATTGATTTGATAAGCTAAATTATTATTTATTCATGTATATGTTAACTCTCGCTCTTACCACTTAACGTTATATTACCTTTATTATTTTTTTTTCGTTTGGTCTGGAAATCGAAATAAATATTAAAGAGAAAAAAAAATCTTTGTTTTGTGTTCACATAATAATATTGTTATTAACATTGTTAAGAGCACTGCATCGGCTATCCGAGTATTTCGGACATCTGTATCCGATCCGATGCCGATCCGATCCGATCCGATAATTTCGGATATCGGACGGAAAAATATTCTTACCTTTAATTTCGGATGGATGCTGATTTCTTTTCAGAATAAATGTTTACATCTTAAATACATTTATTCGTAACAAAAAACGTATCAATTTCTTCAAACTTTTAGTCTAAAACTTTTATTTTCATTTTTATTTCGAGCACCAAAAAATTAAGTGATTAGGTAAAATTTAAAACCAAACGTGGGAAAATTTAAATCCAAACGTTATATTATCTATCAATGGGAGTGAAGTAGCCGATGATTGCTTGTTTTGTGTGTGTGTGTGTGTGTGTGTGTGTGTGTGTGTGTGTGTGTGTGTGTGTGTGTGTGTGTGTGTGTGTGTGTTGTGGCTATTTTGATCGTTTTTTTGCTGGAAAATTAGCCATATCATTTTTTGAATCTTTTCTCTTGCGTTTATTTCCAACTGGCGAATCATCAGATTCAATGACGCTATTAGAAAATGCAACTGAACTTTGGTTACTGCTTTCAAGTTGTGAAGAATCATCAGATCGGAATACAATGTACGAATTTTGAGATAAGTTGATTTTGGAGTCGTCCTTATTATTGTTTTTCATAAAAAACTCAACAATATCTTCCATTTTTGGAGAATTTTCTTCCAAAGGTTCCTTTTTAGGAAGGAAAACAAAAAAATGACAATTGATATAAAAAAAATTTTTCACGATTTCAACACTTAAAGTAGAGATTTTTATTATACACACCGGTGAACGATTAACAGAAAATAGAACAGACGAATTGATTTCTTTTCGTTTTAAGTATTCAAAGACCAAAGAATCAATAAATTTTTCACTAATATTCATTTTGTATCGGGATTCTTTCTAATTTTGACTTTTAAATTTAAAAACAGTTGAAAGAAGCAAATATAATAATTACTAATTATTAATTAGCAAATAGTATGACAGGTAGCTGATGAAAAAAATGATTTTAACCTAATTTACCGATAAAATTGCAACTAATCATATATTGTACACTGTATTATACTAAACCCACACCACTATTGAATGTAGCAGTGTAACAATAAACAATTTTTATGAAACATAACCTTAATTCCACATCGAAAAATGTATACACACAATCATGTTTAGCTTCTTGAAAAAAAGTTATTTCAAAAATATGTCAATTTATCGTCAATCACAATGAGAATTTTTCGTTAAATTTAAAAGTTAAATATCCTTTGTTAATGATAAATGTTGTGGAATGTTGAGTGTTATTTCTAATTGTCTGACCGCACGAATATAGCCTCTTATGTGCAAATATTTTTTCACCAAGACTCCACATCTTTCAAAAGGTACAATTTCTGATGTTTGAACGTTCCCGGTAGTCCCTTCTCCAAAGAAATAGACTTCTGTGATTTTTCCTTTAACGTGCAAAACCATTGCTGGCCATGGACTATATTTCCGCATTTTTGCTAAACAACATACATTCTCAGCTGGCGGAGAAAAACAATTTTTTTTCAAATAAGTCCATAATCGCGATACGGTCATATCAATTGGAGAAACCAAATTAGCTATGGCTTTTGAAATGGTTGTTGAAACATTTTTGGCTTGAATTTTTTGAACATCTTTTGGTTTATTACGCAAATTGTACTTTGAAGAATTTTTCGAATTCGTTCTATTATCAATATTAACCAAGCCACAGATCATTGCATTCATTATTTGTTGCGATGACAACCGAATTAAATGAACTTTGCAATTAAGGAGCTGAATTTTTTTCTTTTTTATGTTGACATTGTTTGCGGTATTTTTTCTTAGCCTTGTTCGCGACGCAACCGGTGCATAGACTGACGATGTGATTGATGATGAATTTCTTTGAGTTTTAGCCATTTAGTCTATTAAGTTTCGTACCTGAACATAAATAAATTTCATAAGCAAAAATTGAAATACAACGCAAAATAATTTCAATGAAAACCAATATACTCACAACACTCAACTGACCAATTGTCAATGATTTTAGCCGTAAATTTCAGTGTTCGAGAAAAAAATTTCTTTAATTGAATTTTGATTATTCTTTGAAAATTCTCCACTTGAATTTTGTTTATTCTTTGAAAATGTTGTATTTTTTTTTCATTTGCTCATTATTAAATCAACGAGCAAACAAATTGCTGATGAAAAATATTTACTGATGAAAAAACTACTGAATTCAATGTACGCCTTGAAGTTGGTTCAGTAGTAGAAATTCGGGCTACCTAAAAAATTCGATCTGTCAATAAGGTCATATTGAATTGTTTGGTTATAATATTGCAAATTTTCATCAGGAACTTTGTTTTATGTCCGGCAAATATAAAAGTTAAATATTAAGCACCTTAGATGAAAACTTTGATTTTATTTTGAAAAGGCGGATAAATAAATATTATTTTGATGTGAGTATATCTTTAATTGAAAAAAAAAAACTAAATAAATTGAAAAAAATTCAACACGGCTCAACACGAAATATTATTAAAACCACTGATTGGTTTATAGGCGAAAAATTCATGTTAACTTCATGAATGTAATTCCAAATTTGATTTACCTAATTGAAATGTTGGTTTTTTTTAATTGTAAATTAATGTCTAACTTTTAGTATTTTAAGTGTAAATTGATAGACAATGTAATTAAATTGCAATTGTCAAAAGTGAATTTTGTAACAGGATTTTTTTTGTGAACACAGTTTTTATTCTTATTCATTTCATGATGAAAAATGTGAATTCAAAAAGAGCTGTTGGTTTTAATTTGAATTGTGTGTTGTAACATTATATTTTCAGATGGATACGTCACTAAACCCAAAATCAGTAGAAAAATATATTCAAGAAGGCTTATTTATACACAAGCCTAATGAATCATCTAAAAAATCGGCAAGATTTTGGTCGTCGTATGATAGAGTTTTCAAAAAAGAAGAAGATGTGATTACTCTCATCAAGGAATATGTCATTTGTCGCATATGCAGTAAAGTGTCTAAATATGATTCATCAAAAGGCACATCAAATTTAAATAACCACTCAAATCAATGCAATCGCCAAGAACCAAAGCATACACTTCATTCGCATTTTGTTAACACGCGCGAAAATACAATTGACAACGAGTGCAAAAAAGAATTATGTTTTCAAACAGTGGCTGCTTCTGTAAAAGACATTCGTCCTTTTAATTTGACTGCTGGTGAGGGTGTTTTCGATTTAATTCTGTGCGCATGGAATTTGGGTGCCAAAGTAGGAACTGTCTCTAAAAATGAACTATTGCGCTCATTGCCATGCCCAACAACTGTCAGTCGCAATGTTTGTAGACTTGCAACCAAATGTAAAGAGAATATAAAGCAAAAATTAAAAACGGAATTAGATTCAGGAACTACCAAGGGGAAAATCACTTCACAACTACATTAGCAATTACCTTTGGATTACATTTTAAACATGCAATTACAATTGAAAAATGTGCAATTACTTTCGGTATGTCAAAAAGTAATTGACGCGATGTTGGCACATCAAATAGAAAATTATTTCGATTTTGATGTCTCTATTTACATATTTTTTACATTCAAAGTGAATAGAAATTGAATATTTATATTAAAACATAAAATAAAAATGGAACATAATAATTTTTGGAACGTAATGGAAGAAGAAATTTCCATTAAAATTCCATATTTCATCAAATATTTTTTTGAGTAAGTCTTTGTGTCTATAAAATCAATTTATTTGTATAGACAATTTTTTTTTTATTCGGGATTTCAGTTTATGTGGATATGGCAACGCTCTGTCTTTCAAAAATATTGACGAACATGATATTGAATATGTTGAAAAATATGAAGGGAGAAAAGTTCTCTTTATTTACACCCTCAAAGAACACATGAATATATTTTCGGTAAGGACGGGCAAAAAGTCGTTTCAGTTTCTCGAGGGAAAAAAACTTATTCAGAATTTGCTTAAATTCTTATCAATAATTTTGCTACAAACATTTTACGAAAAATTTAAGCAAGCCCAAATTCACTCAATTCAACTTTTTATCATAAAATATTCAACAAAATCAACCCAACAAAATCACACTTTTTTCTCACCAAATTATTATTGCCAACAAATCGAAGAGGAAAAGAGGAAGCGAAAAATCAAATTATTTTCTCATATTTAAGATGCCGTGCCATACAATAAACTTCAAAGAAATAGAGCTGCAATACCATCGCTCCCCACAAACCGAATAACGTTCAATAAAAGCAAAAACGAGGGCTAAACATAAAACAAAGCTTATTTAGAAGCAAAAACCATAATTTACTCAACACCCTAGTATATGTTGCAACCATAATGTTCCACCTTTAAGACAATCCCTCCTCACATCCACACCCAAAAAATAAATTTAAGGATTTATTTTTATGGCTCACCACCCCCTTTTTTTACTTTGTTCAGACTTTTGGAAGCACTACCTAATTCTCCCCCACACAATCTACCACACACCTTTTTCCATTTCTTTACATTTACCGTCAGGGAAAACACAAACCTTTTTTTAGCATATATACTAACAAGACAAGACGTCTTCCTCACTTACTCTACTTTCCTACTTCACACTCTTACAAGGATTAGCCCTCAGAAAAAGTAAAAACACGGACCCATTTTCGTTTGCTTTTATCACTTCAACTAATTGTATTCGGCTTTCCTCATTCCTAATAAAAATATACACTAAAAAACAATCTTAAACATTTTATTCTCTACTTATTTTTTTTGCTCTACTTAAAAAGTGAATAACCGAACTTTTTTCCTCTTTATATGACATCAACCTTGCCCTTTTTCTCATTTAGTCATACAACAGCTCTCTACTTAAGAAGGAAGCGCCCAGAAAAATATCGCCCTCACTAAAATTAACAAAATAAAATAACCGGCTCACGCCCCCACAAAGAAAAAAAAAAAAAAAGAAGAATCCGATAACAACACAAAATATTTTCTGGAGATCGTTCAAAATCCAAATCAGAAATATTCAATTGAAAAACTACCACAATAAACAATCTAAACGTGATAAATAAACCAGTGCATATGCTAAATAAACACTGCTACTGAAACGAATTTCGTGAAAAAGACTCATTGTTGTTGCTGAGGAAGAGAGTGACAAAGAAGCAGCGACATACAAAGAGTCAAATTTAAAGCAAAAAAAAACCCAAACACTTATGGCATAAAAGTAACCAAAACAATGCCACGACTCAATTTTCAAGCAAAATTTCAAAGAAACATAAACAAAAAATTGGATTTAAGTTTCTTCTTTCTTTGCATAAAAAATAAATAAAAAATACTTTTATTTTATGCAACTTCAAAAATACCTTCAATGGCTACCCTAATATAACATAAAATAAATTATGTTAATAAATGTAAACAAAAAAATGTCTATTGAATTAAACAATTCTATATTAAATACAAAAGAAAAAAAATGACGACTTATTTCATTTATTTAGTTTATTTTTCAGTCAAGTAAATGTGTTTTATTGCGTATTTGTAGTATGTATATATTTAGCGTTCATGTCGCACACACTTGTAATGATTTCTTAGCTTTACCAAACCTCGTGTCCAAATGATATGCAATCGCGACCGTTTGTTCAATGTATGGGCTTTAATAACATCCTCTTTTAAAATATTATTATTCTTTGCTTTTGTCTCTACCACCCCACCATGCCATTGAATATCGAACAAACATTTTACATTCCATCTCATATCCTATTTATTTAAAGGTTTAACTCTTCTTAACTCTTGCCAAAAACGTCAAAATCGGGAAACTTATATCAAGATGTATTCAACAACTCAGATATAAGATTTTGTTGCTTTTTTGCAGTGGACTTTTCGATGTTTAATAATTATGTGCAAGTGAGCTAAAAGACAAAACCATCACCTATTTGCCATTAATTTTTCATCCTTTATTTTTGCGCCATTTATATTTATTATGATGTAACCAATCAGCCTAGGATGATTAGTGTGTTTTCTTTTTTATACAAGACCAATCATCAATGTAAACAACATCGCATATTGGCCTTGGTTTCACTTGTTTGGCTCACTTCGGCAGCATATATTTTTTCTTCTTTGTATTATCGATATTTATTTTCATGTCTCACTTTTTTTTTAACATCTCCGCCTCTTCACAAAATATATGGTTTCCGACCGCCTTTTTCCTCTTTTTAATTCAGTTATTACCTTTTCAAGCTTTAATAATTAGATAAAACCCATACCTCATTATGACTTTGAAAATAAACACGCGAGTGCTTTACTTTTTTTTTCTTGTTCTTTACATTGCATTACCTATATGGTACTCTACTTTTCAACAGCTATAAATATCGACTGCTTTTAACACACACCTCAACAATCCATTTCAATTACGTTCTTCGTGTCTGGCTTTTTTTTTTTCAGGTTTATTTCTTTTTTTTTTTTTTTTTTTAATTTTTATTAATCTCTTCAAACCAGTTTTCCTTTGCTCCGCCTTTCTGTCAACTAATTCTTTGTCAGTAACTGCTCGCCGCTTCAATTAAATTTACTTGGCTTGCATTTTCACCAATTATCTTATCAACCATCACATATATCAATCTCATCAAAAGTTTCTAAGAGCACATCCAGTCATCAACTTTCTCTTCAATATATGCAATATCTTCTCATATTCTTAAAACAATCTCCATACCACATACACTTTAACGGAAAAACATATTTTAGTCACATTTTTAAATAATGGGTTTTTACTTCAAAATAAGACAAACTTACTTATAGCACTTTATAAAATAATTTAATAAATCTTTTTCAATTTCTACCAAATTCCCTCCATCCATTTGTAAAACATGCTAAAAATTATTAAACATGGGCCCTTTAGGACTTCCTAATAATATTTGGTTATCCTCCAGTTTACATTTTAAATTTTTTTAAAGTGAAAACATTGGTTTATTAATTTTAATTCCATATTTTTTATTCATTAAAAAATACAGATATTCTATATGTTTTTTTTTTTCGAAAAGTTATCATTGGAAAAACCAAGTGAAAAACACATTATTTTTTTAGCTTTTTTTTTTCTAACAGTATATATTTGTTAGCACTTTCACATAGATTTTTTCTTTTTCCCAAAATCTTCTTTAATCAATCCTTTCCACCAGAATAAATTTTCCATTTTCTAATTTTATGTC
The DNA here is from genome assembly GCA_029041755.1 of Resseliella maxima. Lineage (NCBI taxonomy): Eukaryota > Metazoa > Arthropoda > Insecta > Diptera > Cecidomyiidae > Resseliella > Resseliella maxima. The sequence goes on along the minus strand of JAQOWM010000678.1, from coordinate 69,103 downwards.
ATTATTTCGACCTCATATTCGCGATTTTCTTGTTGAGTTTCGGGCTTCTTTTTCACCATTTTCTTTGCACCATCCTTTTTTATTGCTTTAAACGCGCTGTCTGTTTTTTTTTCCAGTGTTAATCGTATTTTTTTTGTTGCGCTTTTCGCGTTCATCTTTCATGTTGTACTCAAATTCCAATTTATTTTTTAATCTCTTTAAAAAAAAATATCCTTTTCGACAACAAAATTTCAATTTTTTGCTTTTCCACAATACCGTAGACAATTCGGATTGTGTTTTCTTTAAAGTATAACATTTTTATTGTTCTCGGTTTTTAAAGCAACAATTTTGTCAACAAGCTCCTTTTTCTCAGTTTGCCAGTTGTTTTGTTTGCAATCGGATTGGATTTCGGCTCACGTTTTATTTGCAAACGGTTTTCAACGTCACTTTCAGTTTTAATCGGAACATTACCTTTAACTCTTTTTAGATTTGCGTGCAACGAAATTTCTAAAATCAATTTCAATTTATTTATAATCAGTTGAGTTGATTTTTATTTCTTAAAAAGAAATATCAAATGTAAAGATTAGAGTTGAACAAACCAATGGGTCAGAAATGTACTCATCCATCTGTTTAATTGCATTTTTAAAGTCAGCACCTTTTCCTTTTGTACGAAATTGTTCGCGATTGCTCAAATAACTAACAATTTTGTCTTCATCAACGACACCGCTATTGGAAATTACAAAATTATAAAATGAACTGTTTGATTTTGTATTATCAAAATGGTTATGATATGATCGTTCATTAAACATACTTACTATTCTTTTGTGCCAAAGAACAAAACACATGTTTTTCCATTCGGAACTTTTCCAATGATTGGTGGAGGCTCAACAATTCTTGCTGGCCAGTACGGACAATATTTCATGCGTGCCCAAACCAAATCTTTCGAATCTGCGTTTTCGTGCTTCATTTTTATTACTAAACGATTGAAGAGCGTACATAAAATGTCCAAAACAAAATGCGATTTTATATGACAGCTTGTTCAGAAGTGTCATATATCCAAAATGTTTTGCAATTACTTTTTGGTTGCAATTATCTTTGCAATTACTTTTTTTCCTTTGCAATTACTTTCAAACTTACAATTACTTTGAGGTGATTTTCCCCTTGGGAACTACATTTGCATTGACTACAGATATTTGGCAAGACAAATACAAGCGTATTTCATATTTATGCATCACATTGCATTATTTCGATAAACAATCAATGAAATTAGTTGACTACATTCTTACAATGCATCCAATGGATCCAGAAAGAAAGAAAGATTATGCGTATTTGCGACAAATTGTTGAAGAGAAGCTGACTGAACATGGATTGCAAGAACTTCGAGAATATTTAGTTTTCGTCAGCGATCGAGGTGGAAACATTAGACTTGCATTAAAATATGATATTAGATTAAATTGTTTTCCACATTTTTTGCATAGTACAGTGAAATATGCTTGTGAAGTGAACAGCATTAAAAGTTTAATCGATAAATGCGCAGCGTTGGTAAAATATTTCAAATTCACCGGACTAAATAATGTCATCGAAAAATCATTAAAATCGGCTATTAGTACTCGTTTCAACTACATTTATATGATGTTAAGTTCCATTGATAGTCAATGGGAATCTATTAAAGATGTTCTTAGACAACGCCATGAACTTCCACGCTTAGAAAATATTGACCGAGAACACATTAAAGGACTTATGACATATTTGAATTTATTTAACATCGCTTCAAAAGTTACAGAATTTACATATAAGGATACGCTTGCACATGTTTGGATCGGAATAAGTCAAATTTCTTCAATGAGTCGTGTGGAAGCAAATGACCCACATTACTTGAAAGCAGTTAAAGCACGTGCTCTTGAATATATCGAATCGAAATTTGTATTGCATCAATATCATCGAGTAGCAACTTTTTTACATCCAAACTACAAAACGTTAATTTTTTGTTCTTCTGAAAAAAAATTGAGGACAATTCGGGACACAAAGGATTTGCTGAACAAAATGTTTCCTATATCATCTTTACCTGACCAGCCACAATCGAATTCTTCAAGTCGAAGGTCAAGCTTTGACTCTGATTCCAGTTTTTTATCGAATTACTACAACCGGTGTGAAGATATTTTTGATGAAGTGGAGTCATACATTAATGTTCAATGGTCTCCTGATGAAAACATAGACGTTTTTAAATGGTGGATCGAAAGAAAAACTATGTTTCCAAATTTATACAAACTTGCGCTTAAAATTCATAGCATACCAGCAAGTTCGATGCAAAGTGAAAGAACATTCAGCAGATCTGGATTAGTTATAAATGATCGACGAACCTGTTTGGCTCCTGAAACCGTAGAATCATTGATGTTATTGAACAAAAATTTTATATTCGAGGTAAATCCATAAATTTTTTGCACGTAACTAGTGTGTTATTTATCTCATTTTCCAAACAATCTCTTTACTTATTTCAATTTTTCTCACCATTTTAGAAAAATAATACAACGGATATTGCTCATCAAATGAATCACACATAGAAAGCCCTAACATTTCGACAAAAATTGGTGCCAATTCACAATTTGATCTTTTTAGTTATGGTTGTTGAACAAATTCTAGACGAATAAGAGTAGATGTCTTTTTTTTCAGTTTATATAAGTAAACATTTGATTTCATTTAACCATTTAAATTGGACATCGCATGAAAAATGCTTATCAAATAAATAATTGTTCATATTTTTGGAACATATTTAAAATTGTATATTTTTATGTTTCTATGTTTCTTAGTAACAGAAGAAGGTAAATATGCAACCGGCAATTCACAAGTGCATTACAAAGTATTGCCAATAACGAATGTTTACTCACTACTGAATTGTCTTTTCTTTGTTCCAGTTTATTATTTATAATCGAACGAATAATTCAAGTCTTTGTGATACAAATTCTTACAGAAGCGTTTAACAGATTTTCAAAATGATTTACCGCTATTTTTTTTAGATAAAGATGAACAGGTTCTATAATGTTGTGCATGCACCACAAGAATAACAGTTGTAGATTGCTTATTATACATATTCCTTCGTTTACATGCAAATTTTTATATCTGCTGTCACGTTCAAAACTATAACGGTTCAATATTCCAGATGGATATAAAAAAAATAAAATTCGCGATTACATTCAGTCAGTTGTCAACATTGATACAAAAGTGATCGGATTAGAAATTCTATACACTTGCATAAATATTGTATGTAAAAAAAAATTTCTATTTTCAAAAATTCGGCAGAAGCAAAATTGAACAGAAAAAGTAGATTGCGATGAGTAAGGAAAATTATTATTTTTTTATATTTCTATATTGTTGTAAAATTTCCGCGCGTTTTTTTTCAAATATTGCCATCCTTGATTCGTTATTTCTAGATACTGATTTTCAATTTAATGTTAAAAGTGCGACCAATAGCCGTACGAAATTTATCACGAATGAAAAAACGGTGACATATGAAGATAAATTACAACATCTGAAACTTAAACTGAAAGCAGAAAAAGAGTCGAAGCGAAAAATGAAACGCAAATTGAAGATAAAAATGGCACAAAAGGTTATTATATTGAAAAAAAAGTTGAGTGCCAAAAACCAAATGGTGCGCAAATTGAAGGAACAAATCAGTGCAGAAAAAGTAACGCAGTCAGAAATAATTGGTGACGGAAGTATTAATCACAATGCAGTAATCAACATAAGTAGCATTAATGATGTAAGCGAAAATGCAATGGATATTGCAGCAAAAGAACAAAATGATATCGATGGAACTGTATCAAATCACAAGCCGGGACTAAATGGGGACGTTGAAGAAATTGCTGATGATACATTTGATATTCGATTCATTCATTCATATGCCAAACCTTACGTTGATAAATCACTTCGAATGTATGAATGTGATTATTGTGGCTATAAAACGCCAAAAAAACACAATTTGGTAAAACACCTGATCACATGTGTTTTACAAAAATCTCTTGACGAGAAATGTCCCGTGTGCGATAAATCATTTACATATGATGGTTTGCGAGGTCACTTGAGATATTATGCGATTGATAAACACATTACAAAGAACAAACACGCACAATACACTCCACAAGAACACAAATCAATGCTGAAATACTACAAACTTCAGAATAACAAGCAATAGTAACTCTTTCCATATGTGTAAAATGAAATTTTCGTATTAAAAATTATTTAAATAATACAACGAAAATGTTTTTTATTTGCATAAAATTAAGTAGTTTTCGGATGCCGGATATCCGAATACGGATTTCGGCTATCCGGCAACAGGTATCGGATGGATCAAAACTAAGCAAAAATTGGATTCGGCCGGATTCGGATTCAAAATTTGTATCCGATGCAGTGCACACTGTGCATTATAATATTGCGTGTCGAAAATGTTTGACTATCTAGTCAGCCGGCTAATTTGGGACATTTTGACTCTTAAAAGTTGCTTCGCATAAAATCAGACGGTTTTAGTTGATTAAATTCAACTTCGGTTTAGATGCTCAACGTCCCAAAGTCTGAGATGAATATGAAAATTTGTATGAAAACCAATCATTTTTAATCAACCTAGCCAAATAAAGTCGAATAAATTAGTCTTTATTATACAGTCAGTCAGTCAATTTTTTCCCACACGGGTATACTGTGTCTGTGTCTGTTCAAAGCACAAAATATTACAACAAAATTTTTATTTAAATGATTGGCTCTGAGATGGCGTAAGATGTTAAAATATAATCTTCATAGGATACCTTTAATGTATTCAATAAACGATTCCAAACAACAAATATGCGTAATAGCGTAATCAATATTAATTTTTACTTGATAAATTGATATAAGTTGGATCACTTCACGCATAGCATTAAAAGTGATGGACATTTTCTCCATAAATTGAGTAATTTCAATGAGATGAATAAGAAAACGTATATTATATTCAGTTATTCTATTTATGGAAGAAAAAAAAAATGCCGGCGAACAGGGGCGTAACTAGGGAATTACTTATCTGAGGGTGCTCATATTTCACCCAGTGATAGCTGACCCCAAAAAAAGACATATTTTGAAATAAAAAAGGGGGGGTTTTTGGATTTTTTTGAAGTTATGGGGCAAAAACGTCAAAAATCGCCAAAATTCAAATGTTGTCTGATTTCGAAGAAAATTTGTACATAGATAGAGTATAAAAAAAGGAGAATTTTGAGGAAAAAAACTGGTCCAAAAACTGGTCCAAAAATGGTTTTCTAACAATCGGAACCAGTTGGGACCAGTTTTTGGACCAGTTTTTTTCCTCAAAATTCTCCTTTTTTTATACTCTATCTATGTACAAATTTTCTTCAAAATCGGACAACATTTGAATTTTGGCGATTTTTGGCGATTTTTGACGTTTTTGCCCCATAACTTCAAAAAGTTCCAGAAACCCCCCCTTTTTTTATTTCAAAATATGTCTTTTTTTGGAGTCAGCTATCACTGGGTGAAATATGAGCACCCTCAGATAAGTAATTCCCTAGTTACGCCCCTGCCGGCGAAATGAAAAAACAACGGAACTTTATAATGTGAACTCTCGGAAAGACGTTTGTTTGCACACACATCGCATACAATCGTAAAAATAATCGCTTGGAGATAAAATTGTAATGTTCATAACTTACTGACAAAGATTCAAAATTATTTTCGGTTGAATTCTCCATTGTTTTGATTTCAGCTTAAACACGCACTATAATGAACAACGTCCTCAATAATTTACTGTATTTTCCTTTTTCCCCTTTGTTAATCTTCGATTTTGAACACTCAAGTTTTCGAACGATTAAAACAATTAATTTAAAAATATATTTATTGAAAATCTTAATTTCATTTATTTCCGTCTATTGTTGTTCACGAATATTCACTATCAATGTTAACTCGATTGAATTCACAGAGAACGAATGGCATTATTTTCAAATAACAATGCACACTGTTTGACTGATGAACGGCAACTGTCTAATGAATATCTCATCTGATTTTCATCCAAATCGCCAACTCAGAAAAAAACAACATGCAATAACGATGAATCTTTTGTAACATTTTACTTATACTAATACAGACATAAAACTTTTTTTTCGAACTAAAGAATTGTGTGGTGCAGTTTACACGTTTATAGCAAATAATTGTGTAATAAATACCAAAGAAATACATACATACACTGCCGTCAGAAAGTTTGGGTACGATGAAAAAAATAACATTTTTTAGTATTTTTCATCTAATTTTAATAAAATAAACCAATTTATGTTACAGTATTCTTACAAATAAACATTAAATAGACTATATTCTTCTCATTTATGTACATTTTACCGTGATTGGCTTATAATTACATGCAAAAATTGGTCAATAGACAACATAATGAAAAAAGTAGTTTTTTTTCATTTTCTCGAACTATGTGTTTTTTCATTATTTTTCCAAAAATATTGATTAAATATCAATCAAATATCATTTCTAATTGTTTTAAAATGTGCGCTACTGACTTTGAATGTCATTTTGCGATGTGTCAAAAAAGAATAACGGTAAATTTTGAGCTCAGTGCATCTGGGTGCAAACTGAGCTGTCACACTGAATTGCGTCATTGTTTCACATTGTTTTCAATTCCAAATGGCTCGAAATAAACAAATATCGCTAATAAAACGATCTCAGATCGAAATTTTAAGAAAATCAGGTAAATCAATGGGTCAAATTGCACAAATTATTGGTGTTTCCAAGAATGGAGTTGCAACCACTTTGAAACGGTTCGATGAAACCAAGTCATATAATGATCGAAAACGTTCTGGCCAAAAAAAACATCTGCGAATGATGATCGACACATTTTAATGATTAGCAAGAGAAATCGGTTCAAAACAGCACCAGAAATTCGAGCAGAAATCAATAAAACTTTGTCTGAACCAGTTTCAACCACGTTGGTCAAAAATCGGTTGATCGAGAAAGGCTATATTGGACGGGTAGCTGTTAAAAAACCTCTTCTCAGGCCTGCAAACCGTTGAAAACGTTTGTTATTTGCTCAAAAACACAAAAACTGGACAATAAACCAATGGAAATCCGTTCTTTGGACAGATGAATCGAAGTTCGAGATATTCGGTAACAAGAGGCGTAAATACGTTCGCAGAAAACAAGGTGAACGATTCAAATCCCAATGCATTACGCCCACAGTTAAGCATGGCGGTGGTTCAGTGATGGTTTGGGGCTGTTTCAGTTATGATGGAGTCGGTGAATTGGTAAAAATAGATGGCATTATGCGAAAAGAACATTATCATCAAATTCTTCAACGAAGCGCCATCCCATCGGGCATTGGTTTAATTGGCTACGGCTTCACATTTCAACAGGACAACGACCCCAAACACACCTCAATGTTTTGTCGAAACTATTTACAATCAAAAGAAGATGATGGTGTGCTAGAAGTTATGGAATGGCCGCCGCAGTCGCCTGATGTAAACCCAATTGAACTTTTGTGGGAGGAGCTCGATCGTCAAGTAAGAACGATGTGTCCAACTAGTGAGAAATCAATGTTTGACTGCTTAAAAATGGCCTGGGATAACATCGAAGTTGAAAAACTTCATAAACTAGTCGAAAGATTGCTAAGGATTTGTGCTGCGATCATCAAGGCACGCGGTGGAACATTGATGAAAAAACACTTCATTGATATTTTCTGATACTTTTCTCATTTTTACGCTTAAAAATACGTGCAAAGCACATAAATGAAAAGAAAATAGTTTATTTAATGTTTATTTACAAAAATTTAATAAAATAAAGTGATTTATTATATCAAAATTAGATGTAAACTACGAAAATATGATGTTTTTTTCATCGTACCCAAACTTTCTGACGGCAGTGTACATTCATAACATAAACGAATAATTATATTTATTTGTATTTCACTTCACATCGTTCGTTACCGATTTGAATGTAAAGAATAAGAACTAAGAACGGCAACAACAGACGGAATGAATACACACATAGAAATAACTGTCAGTGTTTATGTATTAGTGATTCTTATTTGTGAATCTGAAACAGAATTCTTTTCACCACTACAAAAATTCTTTAATTTTAAAAAAAATATTTTTACAACAACAAAAAACATGGCACACTCAAACGAAGTGTGTTGAGTCGGTATTTGTTTTATGCTGCGCATCGTTCGTTGCCTGTATAAACAGGAATAGAGAGAGAAACGAGAAAGTGTTGATGCAACGAACGATGCGCAGCATAAAACAAAAACCGACTCAACACACTTCGTTTGAGTGTGGCGTCTATTTTGTCATTTTCACATCTATTAAATCCATTTTTTTTTTCTTTTGTCATTTTCACCTACATAGTATTCAATTAGTTCACCTACAATATATATATTGCTTTGAATATATTCAAAGCAAATCGATTTGATATTACGCTCTGCATAAAATATCGACTCGACGATTATTCGCTTTCACATCCACAGTATTTCAACGGGATATTCCATTCTGTGAGTGATATTCTGTGCCGAAATATTAGTAAAGATTTACCGTTATTGCATTTTGTTTTTTTCTGAGTTGCCGATTTGGATGAAAATCAGATGGGATATTCATTAGAAAGTTGCCGTTCATCAGTCAAACAGTGTGCATTGTTATTTGAAAATAATGCCATTCGTTCTCAGTGAATTCAATCGAGTTATATGTTATTATTACATTCTTGACATATAGCAGGTACTATTTCCGGTAATAATTCCTAAGGAAATATTTCCACAGGAAGAGTACTACATGTATTCATATTCATGTAATAATTTCGGCGGAATAATTTCCCCAGGACTAAGTTCGTAGAGCCATTCAATCGAGTTAACATTGATAGTGAATATTCGTGAGCAAAAACAGACGGAAATAAATGAAATTAAGATTTTGAATACATATAGTTTTGAATCAAAGTGAAACTACACGTATCGAACATAAATTATTTGATACTTAATCGATCGAAAACTTGAGTGTTCAAATTCAATTCCATTCGTTCTCAGTGAATACAATCAAGTTAATATTAATTTCTTTCCAAAACGAGAGTGAGTGTATGAATTTCATTGCAACTGTATCAAAATTCCGTTTCAAAACAAGTCGATTCGATATCACATCTCTGCATATCGACTCAACGATTATTTACTTTCACATCCACAAATCATGGGCGTAGCTAGGGAATTACTTATCTGAGGGTGCTCATATTTCACCCAGTGATAGCTGACCCCAAAAAAAGACATATTTTGAAATAAAAAAAGGGGGGGGGTTTTTGGAACTTTTTGAAGTTATGGGGCAAAAACGTCTAGCATTTATGTACATGTCGGAGAATGTAGCGTCCAAGGGCGTAGATGGATTAGGATCATGTATTATAAAACATCTACAAGCACATATTGGTGCCAACACGAAGGAAGTGTATCTTTACAGTGACTCGTGTGGTGGACAAAACCGTAATATAAAGATGACTTTGTTATTAAAAAAAAGTGCTTTATCTTCTGAATAATGTTAGTGTAATAACGCAAAAATTCTTCATTCCTGGCCATAGCTACAATAGTTGTGACAGAAGCTTCGCATTGATTGAGCAACAAAGGAAAATTACAACTGACATTTATGTACCAGACCATTGGATGAATGTTGTGCGCTTGTCAAAGAAGAAAGCCCCGAAATTCGAAGTGACAGAAATGTTTCAAAACGATTTTTTTTCATCGGAAACTCTCCTCATATCAGATTGAGGTAAACAGAAAAATATGTGCTAATAATAGAAAAATCAATTGGTTTGATATTGATATCATCGAAAACATAAAATGTTAACCGTTTAAGTTATTGATTAAGGAAAGAAAAAACTTGACGGAGTTTGTTCAAGTCAATATGCATAAAAATAATGTAACATAACAAATGTTCATCGATGCAGTTCTAAATCATACCAAAGAAAAGCCAATCGCAAAAAAAAGAAAGTAGATTTGATTGCCCTTATGAGATATAACTATTCCGGAGAAATACCACAATTTTTACAAACAATTGAAATGCATGGATGAAGAAAACAATGATGATTTTGTATCATCTAAGTAGTTCATACTTTATTTGAACATGAGGAAAGTAGTCTATGAAAGGCGGTTTCATCCACGTTTTTAAGTATTAGTGTACACGTACACATATATGTGTGTATGTGTGTACACATATACACACATACACACATATATGTGTACGTGTACACTAATACTTAAAAACGTGGATGAAACCGCCTTTCATAGACTACTAAAACCTTTTTTCAGTAATTATTTATCTTCAAATTTACATTGAATATTTTCATTTTTGGATTTCTGTAACATTTTAATCGCATTTTTTAAATTTCAAACACAAATATCAATGTTATGATAGATATCCATTAGATAAAATGTATAATTGATGAAATAATATAATTATATATAAGTTCTATATAATTCAAATATAAATTATTGTATTAATTTTAATTTACTTTAGTTTAATAGAAATACGTAGATATAATTCAAAATAAGAACAAATTAAATAAACAATTCAAAAATTAAAAAAAAAAAAAAAAGTGGTCGAAAAATTGTCAATGAAATGACCGAAATGACGATAAATATGCGTCAATTTCACCCTCCGATGGTCCATCGGCGATGGAATTGGGCTGGTTGCCATCGCCGCATCTTCGGCTCCTTCCGTCCCTTCTATGAAAGCTAAGAAAAACGTTGACGTCGACCGCGCTGAGCAATTTCATCATCCGAAGCGGCAACATCCATGGTGTTCCGGCTCCAAACGTTCATCCACCGACGCTTTGCCCAAATGCGTTGTTGTTGTTGGGTTTTTTTTTAGGCGTTGATATTGTTGCATCGGAATGTGCGTGGTAAACGTTTGGAGCAATACGTTGCCGTCCGGTGCTGTTGTCATCTCGACATCCTCATCACTTATATCCAAGATGACCTCAGGTATCATCATATGAAGCATATCGTCGTCAATGTCATCCTCCCATGAAATGTCATCGATATGCTCCATAGGCTGTTCATCTGATGCCACCACTTCATACTCATGATCATCAGGATGTTCGCTGGAAACGGTTGCAACGTTTGAAACAGTTGATGTCGCTGAACTACCCAAAACGACAAGGTCATTGTTGGGCGGATCGTTTGTGACATCAACTGTTGCAACGGTTGTAATCGTTGCAACACTTTCAACGGTTTCGGAATTTGAATCATCCGAGATATCAATTTGACCAATATAATTGATCAAAGGGACATCATCGGATGATTCAAAACCGTCATGGTCGGGTCTCAATTGATCGTCTGGTGTTGTGCCAGGACGATACCGACCATTCACCAAATTTCGACGATTAATGTAGACCGTTTCGAGGGCACGCTCTTGTCGTTTAGTGAGAACGTGTCGTCGATGCGCGCGTTTAAAATGAACTCTCATATTTGTAATATGAGAGATCGGCACCGAGCAGATTGGGCAGATAATTTTTTTTACCACATCTTTATGTATGGCCTTTATATGCAGCGACAAGTTGTACGGCCGTTTAAATTTAATCCGGCATTCCCGGCACGTTCGGGTTTTTAGTTGAGGACTGAATGTGAGTGTTCAATTTACAGATTTTAATGCAATGAAAAATAAAAATAAAAAAAATAAAAATAAAAAATAAAAAAATCCAAATAAAATAAAATAAAATAAAATTTTAAAAAAATAAAAAAATCCAAATCTGTAGTTCAATTGAAGCAAATAACCGAAATAACCCAAATAACCTGTTTAAAACGGCATTCAGGAATCGACTTAATTTAGATACGGAAAACAAATACTAGCACCAGAACAAAGAACAAAAACTAATTTAAATTTGAATTGAATGTATCGGTGTATATCTTTTCACCCACAAACTACTGTGATGACGAATTATCATGAAGTTCAGAAAAAAATGGATTATTAATGAAATAACAAACTGAAGATACCAATTATTTTATAAACAATGTTGTCTGTTTCACTACTATAAAACCTATAAAACGAATGCATCAAGTGCATAATAATACATAACATGAATCCACATTTTAAAATGAGACACTTTGTTCACTGTGCGTAGAATCACCGTTTCTGACACACCTTGAATTTTACTTTGTATATCGTATCGCACCCACATATTTTTTGCAAACAATTTACATATAGGTGCCGTTAAAGCTGACAACGGCAATTAATTTGTATCTTGTTATTCTTAGTGGGCCATTATTTTCTCTATTTCATGGCGATGGAATAAGGTGCACGTAGTGTCTACGGGGTCTACGGTGTCTACGGTGTCTACTATGCGCCTGGATGTGCTTTCGGTAGCTCAAAAACCACAAAAAGGTGTTATACTAGTATATTGGCATATATTGGTATAAAAGGACGCGTAATAGACACTACGTGCATCATATTTGAAATATGATATTTCATATCTGTGGCCGCTGTGGCGATAAAATTGATGTGGCAAAAAAACTCACCCCATTGTGCAATAAAACCGCTGCCAATAACGATGCTGGTGATGCTGTTTTCTCGCTGTCAAAAAAAAAAACATAATTTTTATGTTATAGAATTGGCAGTATATTTGTTGTCTTAATATCTTGCAGTTGATTGGTCACAACACATTTTCCATGGCCATTTGAGAAGTTATGTTCACAAATATAATATTTCGAATCAATTGAGAGAATAATGTAACAATGTTATCGCACGTTATCCAAGTTACTAACTTAAAGACATGTAAACCATGTAAACACTTACACCATTTACACGACTTACACCCTCCAAACATGTGACAAATTTACAAGCTCGAGCCCAAATGGATTATTGTCAATCATGAAGTTTCAAGGGTTTTAAGTGTTTCAGTAGTCAATATTTTGAAAACTTGTTTAACAATACGTATAACATTGGGTTTGCATATAAGTATATATCAACGCCTTTAACTTATCGAAAAACAATCACAATTATGGGTAAAATCTAACTCGTGCACCTGTGTACACAGCAAGCCGAAGTCTAATATCTTAATCTTTTTGTTACTCTAATTTGAAAAATGTTTCATATTTATAAAGAATCAGTAGGCAAGAAATGCAAGAAATGAGAAGAAGAAGAAGAAGAAGTAATAGTAGTAGTAAATGTGGTAAATGTATTGCGGCTTGGTTTGTAATTTGTATGTATTATTTATGAAAAATCTAAAAAATAGTTGAAATACCTGAAATACTGATAGATCCGACAAATACCAAAAATAGCCCAAATACGCCAAATACTCCAAATACCGATGTTGTCGATGTCCTCGATTTGGTCGATGTTGTGTTTACCGTGTTTATGATGTTGTGTTTAAATTTGACCCATTTGACATTAGTTATCTGTCAATATTCATAAACGATACAATGTGAACCAAGTGAACCTTGTTCACTTCATTCAACCCATTCAACGAGGAGCAATAATAAAATTCATTTTTTGCTTCGGTTATATAAATCACAGAATGGTTTGACTGATTTGAATGCTATCAATGGACACGAAAATGTATCAATGTGAGAGTTCATAAACGAATGGTCACCGGTTATAAAAATGCAACGGCAATCAAAAATTTGCAAACGATCACAAAGAATCCATTGTTACGCACTGATCGCACACGAATTTTACAAACGGCCATAATTTCGAATGGTATCAGCCATGGTCGGTGATAAACGCGATATCATTACACAATCTAATCCATTCCATTGCTTCCATTGGTTCCATTGTGATTGTGGTGATTGTGGTTATTCTAATTTTGACAAATGTCGATTCTCTGCAAAATCAATGTAATCGATGAAATCAATCGAATCAATGGAATCAAGGGAATCAATATAATGCATGGAATGCGTTGTTGTTGTTTTTTTTATTTTTTTTTTTCAAATATTTAAATACAACATTTCATCCAATTGATTTACCTTGATATCAACGATATCGCCAATTTTGTACACTTTCATGGCTTTCATGGCTTTCATGTATGTTGAAAGTGGAATAACACCACGCTTTTGAGTTTGTCATTGTGCTGTTGTGTTACTCTGAAGAGAAAGAGAAAAAGAAACGAAAATATTATAATCAATGAAAACACAAATAAATCAATTGTTAATTTTCCAAATGCATCAATAGAAATACGATAAAAGCAATTGATGAAATCAATAAACAGAAAACAATTGTTTAAAAAATTGTTGCTGGTGTGTCTAGTGTAAACCACGTGTCAAGCATTAATTCAAATAGGATTTTTTTTTCTTCTTTTTGATTGAAACATTTGTGAGAACATTTTCGAAAAAATTTTGGATTTTTTCACCAAATCATCACAATACTGATGTTCACCAATGGTTTATTTAATCGAATAAATGTACTGAAAAATTGTTTTGAATGGAGGCTGATGCCGCCGATGCACTTGATATTGTAAATAATAAATCCATATAAATCCATGATTTTGTATGCTATATCATCACTCACTAAAACAACATTTAACAATGAAAAAAAATCCGTAAATTCCACTGAATAAATGAAAATGTTTGAACAAATCCATGACATGATCGGTTCTTAATGAATATAAACACGAATAACAATTTAACGCAATTTGAGGTTAAGTCTTATCTGAAAAAATGTAAACAAAGAAATGTGTCAATTATGTCAGATATTGACAGTAGTACCGGGACAATGGCCAAAGAGGTCGCCACCAATATATACAAATACAGTCTGAAAATTATTACATTGACTGTATACACACACATTAATTCTACTGTCAAATACACAACTGTCAGTTTGAAATGGCTGGTTTCCAACGAAAGTTGGACATTTCACAATATTTTCTGCACACCAATACATATATATGTGTATATAAAATGCGCAGAAAAAGTTGTGAAATGTCCAACTTTCGTTGGAAACCAGCTATTTCAAACTGACAGTTGTGTATTTGACAGTAGAATTTATGTGTGTGTATACACGCTTCATGTTGTTGCGGCAAACAATATATTCAAAAGAAAGTATGTTTATTATTATTATTATATGAGGACATTTATTATTACAAAAACAACGACAACATTGCTAAGGACAACAATGCCAACAACAATAATGCCAACAACATCAACATCAACTTGGAAGCCAATAACGACAACAAAATGTAATGTACTGAATGTTTAGTGATTCATGATGTTGCGCATGACAAAACAATGGATGAAATCATTCATGACGAGATGCTCACGTGAAAGATTTTTTAATTTTTTTTTTTTTTTTTTTTTTTTAATTAATAGATAAATTATATTTATATGGGCTAACTCAATGAAAAAAAAAAACAAAAAATAAAATGAATATCTATTTTCAAAACTTGTGCACATCAGATGATCCGTTAAATCAAGACGCAAGTGAGGAACAAAAGAAAGAATATTCTGATAACAAAGAAGCCAAAAAAAAAATTGAAAGAAAAAATAGCAAAAATAAAAAGAGATGGTGAGATTGAGAAGGCTAAAATAGAAACTGAATATAAAAGTAAGATAGAAAAAATAGAAAAAGAAGGGAAAACGGCAATCCAAGACATTGAAACTGATTATAGAATTAAGATGCACACAAATTAAGTGGAGGTGCCATATGCGCCTATATACAGTAGAAATACCAGAGCTACCATAAAATCGCTTTTCTAGTAGCTCTTTTTTGGCAGCAATGTGTACTGTATGTTCTGTTCAGTTGTCAGTTGACATTCAGTACTGCGAATTAAGAGCTACTATAGAAACGATTTTATGGTAGCTCTGGTATTTCTACTGTATACAGGCGCATATGGCACCTCCACTTAATTTGTGTGTGGAATTTTATTCTGTTTTCAGTTTTTTCATTGGGTAGGTAAGGCAATGCATATGCATGATGTAGTAGAATACATCCGTAATTGTTCAAACTGCAATCAATACTCGAACGTGCAAGTCGCTCTTCTCTACGCTTTTCGAAAATATTCGATTTACGCGCGAATTCCTCGATTTAACACTCGAATTTGGTGTTTCATTGATTTCGCTTACAATCCCCCGAGTTTCTCTTGATAGAATTCCAACTTCCTTTGTTGTACGGGGGAAAACGATGTCCATCAAATCTTCGACAATTTTTACTCCCGAAAAATACATTAACGGCGTAAAAAATCCACGACGATTTCTTGTCAATGTTTTGTTCTCGCGGTTTTCAATTGAGCGAGTTACTCGTGACGCATGTAGAGGTTGATCTTGTTGCAGGTTGATTTCAGTTTTATTGTCCTTATTCATAAAATTTACAACAATATCGGAGAATAACAATAACGGTGCAAAAAGTCCACGACGATGTCTTGACACCAACTCATGTTGTCGTTTTTAATTCTCGTTATTTGCGATGATGCGTGTGTGAGCGGTATATAACGTTGCGGATAGATTTTTGTTTCATTTGCGTTCACGATTTTATTAACAATTATCACTGTATTGTTTTTATTGTTCATAAACATGTTGAAACATCTGCTGAACCCATTGCGTAT
Organism: Resseliella maxima; assembly: GCA_029041755.1. Lineage (NCBI taxonomy): Eukaryota > Metazoa > Arthropoda > Insecta > Diptera > Cecidomyiidae > Resseliella > Resseliella maxima. Next base: position 52,606 of record JAQOWM010000678.1, on the reverse strand, counting down.
CGATGAAAATCCAACCATAATACTGCTCAACGCTAAACCAGTGAAGCCAGGTCTCGCACCACCTTTTAGAATTTGATATGGCACATCTCTCTTCTCACGAAAACTTATTTTATTGTCACGCTCACTTTTTAATAAAATCAATGGTGAATCAATTGGGGTAGCAAAACTTATAAATAATAAACATACGAGTGTGTTACAAATAACCAAAAAACAATAACGTTAAAACACTTTATTCGTGAAATTTATTAACTTTCAAAAAAAATTAAAAATACACACTTCGAAAAATCGATGCTATGAAGAATGAAAAAAAATGCGACTTTACTCTTAAAACGTTGTCGAACTTATGAGAGATTTTATAGCCGGAGTTTGTACTTTTAAATATAGTCGTATGACGGCAAGGGGAGAGACACCAACGCTAATTTTACTAGTTTTTCTATTGAATCCATAGTTTCTCCTATTTCTACTATTTTTTTTCTAATACTGCTACACAGAAGCAATTTTGAAATATTGAACGCACCCTTATGGTGCTGTATACCAATCTATACTTAAATAGTATATAAACTATACTATGGACGTGTATGCGTTCAAATCGGTTCACATCGGTTCAAATATGTAGTATCAGTATATTGAGCGTTTTGAATGCATTCAATAGAATTCAAAAGAATTTAACAGCATTCAAAGCATTCAACAGAGATCATTAGACGGATATGAGTCAACACATAATCTAAAATAATTATAATAGTTATTTGAAGTGTGTGATTTCAATAAAACGCATATAATCACTGAAAACGATTAAAAAGGATTGAAATTCAATCATGTCTTCAGCAAATGTGGTCTGGTAAGATGATTTTTTTAAACAATTCATTTATAATTGAAAAAAATAATGTGATTTTTCAAATTGTTCATATATAGGGCGAAAGTTAAATATCATAGCTTCTGGCCTGCAATCATTGTCAATGATCCGCCTGAAGAAGTTCAAACATTAGGCAAATCAGGATTAATTTGTGTAAGATTCTTTGGTGGTAAAAACGACTAGTAAGTTTCGCTTTTTTTACATTCGAACAGAAGCCATTGCTGAATGTGATACGTTTTTATTAAACTTTAAGGTATTTCAATAATGAACATTCATTTTAGATTTAGTCTAAAATAACACTGTGATTGAAAATTCAACTTTTTTTCTGTGCGAAGCATAAGGCCATATATGTAGTGTAATAAAATAAAAACTTGCTTGCTATTTTCATATCATCCAGAATGGTCAGATCGATATCTCAGCTGGACCGGAGACGGATTCCGTTAACATTCGAACAGAATTACCGTTCAGTATTAAAAAAGAACCAAACGATGACGACGAAGAATTTTATCAAACATTTACCGTTCAAATTAAAGGTGATGCCAACATACATGAGGAAAATGACGCATCAGTCAAAAACAGAGAAATTGTAACAAACATTGAAAAAAATGAGCTACCATACGTCACAGATGAGCGTCATAAATTGAAAACTCAATTGGAATTGCTGAAAAAATTGAAGCTGTAGCTGATAAATATGAAATGAAAATTAACGAACTTATGAATTCATTGACCGATAAATCGATTCAATTTGATAAGCTGATGACTGACAAAATCAAAATGAAAGATGAAGCTAAGCAAAGCGCTTTGTGTAACAGTCCATTATCAAACGAAGTGATAAAAAAATATGGTTTGATGATACACAAACTTCAAAAGTCGTTGGAAGAAAAAGCGGTCGAATCTGTAAAACTGCTAACCGAAAAAACTAAATTAGAAATTGATAATCAGAAAATCATTTCATCACCAAAGAATCTTACGCAAAATATGAACTGAAATGTAACAAACTTGAAAATTCGTTATCCCTTAAAACGGCTCAATTCGACGAGCTGATGACCATCAAAGACAAATTGGAAGACGAAAAAAACAAAATCTTATCTAATGGTAATTTGTCACCAAAAGGATTGACCGAAAATTTTAAATTGAAAATTGCCGAGCTTGAAAATTTTTTGAATAAAAAATCGTTCGAAACTGATAAACTAATAACAGAAAGAACCAAATTAAAAAATGAAATTCAGGAAATCACTTTGAATAACAATTCATCATTGAAAGAGTTAACAGCAAACTATGAACTGAAAATTAACAAACTCGAAAACTCATTGACCGATAAAATTGCTCAATATGATGAACTGATGGTTGACAAAGTCAAATTAGAAGACAAAGTAAAGGAAATAACATTGAACAACGATTCATCATTAGAACAGTTGACAGCAAAATATGAATTGAAATGTTACAATCTAAAATAATCCTTGAACGATAAAAGGGCTCATTTCGACGAGCTGATGGCCGACAAAGTCAAATTGGAGGACGAAAAAAACAAAATCTTATCTAATGTTAATTTGTCAAAAGAGTCGACCGAAAATTTGAAATTGAAAATTGCCGAGCTTGAAATTTTTTGAATAAAAAATCGTCCGAAACTGTTAAAGTAATAACAGAAAGAACCAAATTGGAAAATCAAAATAAGGAAGCCGCTTCGAAAAGCAATTTATCAGGTAAAGATTCAATTGATGGATGTACATCGCAACTTGGTCGACCTATGACATTACTGGAAGGTCAACTAAAGTATGATGAAATTAAATTGGAATCTGTAATAAAAGATATCTCAACGAATGAGAAAATATCATCTCACACGTCAATTGAAGAGAATATTCAATTTGATCAATTGCTAGTTCATGACAAAAAAGATGTATCTATTAAAAATTCCCCTGTAAAATTGAATCGATCAAGTAAACGTTATTCCATCACTGGTAATAACACAGTAAATTCGTCATCGAAGAAACGTAAAAGAATTGGGAGACTGTCTGAAGTTGAAAATTTATTAAGCCATAAAATCGAAAATGATGAGAAATACTATTTGGTTCGATGGAAAGGATTCGATGGAAAGGATTCGATGAAAAATCTGATGTGTGGGTAAACGAAGAAAATCTCCAGTGTCCGGAATTATTAACAGAATATAAAAAAAAAAAAATAACGTATGTTAGTTTAATCATTCATCGCAATTACGTTTATATTCCGAGCAATTATAATAACTCGTTTTTCTGTAAATTTTATGGATAATAAATAAAAGTAAATAAAACCAAAAATATTTATATTGTCAATGGAACTTTTGTATTTTACTTTTTATTCAATGGTAATGACATTGGTTGAATTCAATGAACATGATTTTGTATTCATAAGCATTAAATGTGAGGAACACATTTCAATGACACTATCATCTGACTTGGATTTACGAAATTACAATTTTCTATCAACATTCAAAAACAGTAAATTTTGCAAAACATTGTGGATTGAGTACAATTGATTTAAATATAAAGAAAATGTTATGATAATTTCAGATAAAAGTTTAATGGAAATTCGTGAAATTTTATTGATTGACAACAGAGTATATTTTGTTTGTATACTGTATGAGGCTCAATATTTTGATCATTTTTTCAACTCCTTCAAAATACATTGTACTGATCATAATTCATTCACATTGGTAGATTTTGAAAGTTTAGAGAATAAGAAAACTTTTGAAAAAAAACATTTCAAGAACGATATGTATAGATGAAACTCTAGACTTAAAAGTACTTTTCGAAAAAATTATATAGCCTGCTATTTCATATGTATTCATAAATTAACACATTTGATACATCCTAATAATATATAAATATCTTGCGTTATTATCACCATAAAAGTTTCTGTCGAATTTTTTGACCTCAGTTTTAAGTGCTATATGCACTGAACATTTCATCTATCTTAATATATAAATAGCATTATTATCACCATAAAAGTTTCTGTCAAATTTTTTGGCCTCAGTTTTTATATGCACAGTGAACATAAACATGTTTTTAGGTTTTCACTTAATTATATAAATACATTGAATACATTTTTGCTTCATTCCCACGCAATCTTTAGTCTTTTGTTATATAGTTATAGATGGTATGAAAAATTCAAAGAAGTTTGTTATTGATTTCCAGCATGCGATTTGTCGACTGTACATTTTCATGTAATAATCCGTAAATGTGGATTTGAATAAAGTTCATCATTGGTTTAATACTTGGGTCAAAACTCAAGTCGAAAACAAAGCACGTCTTAAATAAGAGATCAAATGTTTCGAAAAAGCTGAAGTTAGATGAAACCCAGAGAATATATATAAACAATTACGGCAAATTCTATCTTAAATATATTTTCATAATATCATCATACTTACATCTATCAAATGTTTCTCTACATCAATATAATAATGAGTTATATCACTCTTTGAGCGGCCGTAAGCAATTATGTAGGGGTATTTATTCTCCATCTCTATCATTGCCTCTACTGGAGTTCCAAGCTATAAAAAGGTATTATCATTTTACGAAAGAAACAAATTAACTTAGGTACCTCTCGAAAAACGATGAGTCTTTCTATCGCTTTCTGAAATACATCCACGATTTTTTGCCGTCCATTTTTGGTTGGTAAAAGTTTCAATAAAATGAACATATTTTCGATTTCTTTTGGCCACAACGTCATGAATCTGTTTGATGGATAATCATTCAATAAAACATTTCGCAATTTTAAACTTTTCTCTGGCCATGTTTTACAAACAACATCAGGATCACACAATGGGAATCGTGTTGCAAAATCAAATTGAATCTGATGCACAAATAAATTAGAAAAAAGAATACGAGTGAAAATCATTACGATGAAAAATATATAAAATATTCCTACCAGTTCCGGATTGCTAAAGAATAAAGGAAAGTTTTCCATCAGATCGATTCCAGTGTTTTTTAACATATTCATACGACATTTTTGCGTTTTGATTAAAATATCTTTTATAATTGGCATAGTTTTTTCGGTAACTAGTGTAGTTTTTAACATAAATAAATCCTCTTCGAATTTACTTTGATCGGTTTCTTCAACAATTTCATCAATGTCGGAATTCGCAACCCGGACGTTCGAAAGATCAACTATGTTTTTTTGTTGTTGACGGATATGTTTTAGTTTGTTATTAATGTAGCCATTTTTTGAATTCAGCCACAATTTCTAAAAAAATATAAAAAATTAATAATTTGTTGAACATGTATTTGTATTCTTGAGAATAATCGTGAAATTACAAAAACGTTAGATGAGGTTTTGCATGTCACATTTCTCATCTAACGTGTTTGCCATTTGACGTTTATACAAAACGTCAACAACACGTTTATACAAAATACCGTTCCGTCTCCCCTGGTTTCTTTGTAACGTTAACAAGGAAAGACATTGATAACTGCTTTCGCCATCATTTTTTTAACATACGTGCTTGGATATTTTCCAAAATTATCAATTAGGTATTTCGCCACAAGATTAACGACTTTGATGCGATTGGAGTCTGTTAATACATGATTTTCGTCATAATCTAATAATACATGATCAGCATTCATTTCTATTAAATAATTCTTTAGAATCTGCAAGAAGGTTAAAATAAGTTTGCTGAAAAGAAAATCTAAATCGAAGTTACCTCTGACGTAATAGCTGTTTTTGAGTCGGTAATTTCGGCGTCATAGTTGAAGTTGATGTAAAATGATCCACTTTTGGAATAATATTCAACGACTTCAACAAAAGTGTTTTCCGTAATTGGTGTTTGTAGATTGTCACTTAAAGTTACATTTATGACGAAATCTTCATTAACCTGGAACATATTTCGAACTTCAAACGAAAGGAAATATGAGTAAAAATTTTCGATCAAAGTAATCTTGCACAAACAAATTGTGTGAAACAATTATATTAACCTTTATCAACATATTTTTTCACCATCAACTCATCTCGTGTCATCGAAATAAATCGAAATTTATTTATATATTTAGTTCGAATAATAAATTTATCTGTCATAGTGTTGAATTCAAAATTGCACTTTCAATTTCACTTTAAAATTTTAATGAATTGAATAATTATTTTAGGTTAGGTTTTTTGTTATCTGTCAAATATCTCTATTGAATGCTGTTGAATTCTGTTGAATTCTGTTGAATGCATTTAGAATGCTCAATATACTGACACTACATATTTGAACCGATTTGAGCGGATTTGAACGCATACACGTCCATAGTATAGTTTATATACTATTTAAGTATAGATTGGTATTACAGCACCATAAGGGTGCGTTCAATATTTCAAAATTGCTTCTGTGTAGTTTTCCCTTGTATTTTTGTCAATATTCTAGTATTCAACTGACATTTGACAAGTTCCCGATAGGGAACTGACAGGTCAAGTATGATTTTATACGTTTAGTATAAATAGAATTTTGCGATGAAAACAATTGAAAATATATTTTGCTTCGATTTCTTGAATAATTTCTGATGCAGAAATTGCTTGCGTTATTTTCAATTAGTCAGTGCTTTCAAAAATTCTTGATAACTTCGGAAAATTTGGTGATAAAGCAAATCATAATAAACACGTATTATTTGCTGATTTCTCTAGTTTTGGCTAGTTTTCACTAATTTTTGTATGGACTTGCATATATTAGCTAATGGTGTCTTTCCCCAAGTATGACGGTCTATTTTTATCCGCTTTTCCTAAGGGATTCGTTATTTGATGTTTCGTTGTGTTTATTGATTTTACTTTTGGTAAGATATAATCGAAGGTTGGATTATTTTTATCCGCTCTTCCTAAGGGATTCGTTATTCGTTGTTTCTTTGTACTCGGTTTTACAGTCGCTGTGTTTATTTTAGGTAAAAAAATAGAGCTTGAAGTTTTTTTTTCTTCTTTTATAATCAATGCAGTTGTCTAGGGGGTTCTTTTTTTAAAGAACTGAAACAAATGGTGCAAATACTGCAAACGAACGCCAATAATTATGTGCGTATTTACACTGTTATTTGTTCTTGCTACGGATAAGACGAAGCAACGTGAAAAAACAACAACAAAATTTGTGCAAATAGCAGTAAATGCCTGCAAATACGCAAATAGTTCTTTCCCCCTAGGCAGTTGTCGTAGGTAAATAATACTTTTCACTATTCATAGGAGTGTTAACTATTATTTTCTTCGAAGGAATTGGTGTATTGTTCGAAGGAATTGATGTATTGTTAGGATACGAACTCATTTTTGTATCATTTACTGCATTTGCCGCATTTTTTCTACCTACAAAAATTGACCCATATTGATATCGTTCTCTCATCGGTTCAACTCTCTGATGATTTATTGTATTTTTCTTTGCAGTATGCCATATCCGAGCTGTATAATTGTTAATTCCTATAGTTGTCGGTTGTACTTTACTTCAGTGGTTTGAGAAATGATTTTCTAATGAATTCATTGCAATGAATAAATGTAAGAATTTCATAAATGATTAAAATTGAATTCATTGTATTGTTTTAATTCAATTGAATGTAAATAGCCTGATCATTGTCATTTGAATTGAACTAAGAATTGAATTTGATTTCAATTGTCTGAAGTTGCTGATGTTTGCATCAAAAATGTCAAATGACCATAGTACATGTACGAAAACGACATATACATTTAGATTTACTATTTATAAAACAAACTGATGCTGAAAAAGTAGTTCGTAATGCAGAAAAAAAAGGAAAACTTCGTTTGATACCGATATCAAAAAAAAAAAAATAAATATTCAGCGATTAGATACAAAGATTAGTTTTTTCAAATCGAAACAACCTTTTAAGTTAATTATCTCAGTTTTGTTTTGTTATATAAATATATCGTAAGCAACAACTGTTATGTAAACTGTTATGTTTTGAAACTAAAATGTTCGATCTCATTTTACGTTATATACTTTTATAACAAATTACACTTCCATATTGTGATTTAGCACATAAAAGCAACAATAAAAATATTATGGAACATTAAAGAAACAAAAATATGTATTGTATACGTTTGAACGATATGCCAAAATTCCTTCATCAGATGACAACAATTTTTAAGGCTTTCAATGCATGCATACGCTGCAACTTCAGACAATTGAAAATTGAATTCAATTCATTTTTAATTCAAATGGCAATGGCAATGCAACAAGGAATTGTTCTAATTTGAAAAATGAAAAAAATCATTTTAATTCAAATTATCAATGTAAATGCAAATTGAAAGTTTGTGCATTGTAAAATTCAAAACACTGCTTTACCTGAGCTTGTTGTTCGATAATTTTTAAATGAATCGAAAGGTTTGATTGTTGTTATTGAAATAAGTAAGTTTTAATTCAATGGACGACATTGAATTTGAAGATGATGCAGATGATGCAAATTGCGGTGGTGTTCGACGCTGTATTGCAATATTTCCCATTGATGTTGATGAATGAACTGATGACGATCTTATAGGAGCTGAAGGAGATGGTTTCAACTTAAAACGTGCTTCAACAAAAAATGTATGAAAAACACACAACACCAAATATGGACAAGGTTAATCGCAGGGGGAGGGGGTGGTAAAATTTGAAATGGAAGTTGAAGAGCTAAAAAAAAAAAAAATCGAAGACCTATTTTTTTTTTTTTTTTTTTTTTAGCTCTTCAACTTCCATTTCAAAATCGAAGACCTTTTTTTTAGCTCATCAATATTTGTATTTGAAAAATTCGAGGGGGGTCCTCTCGGAGAATTTCAGGGGGGGTAAAACCCCACAATCTTTTTCTTATTTAAATGATAATACAACTTTATGCTTATTACTCTAATAAACTGTAATCTTCAAGGAATTTTATTACATAGTGACCCCAGGGTAGAGTGTCTATACATTCTGGCTTAATTAGGTAACGCTTATCATCGAAGGAACTTAAAGCTATCTTTTTTTGTTCTATCGTATATATCCTATGCATAAGTGATCGTATTGTTGTCTGTTTTTCGACTATCTCACAATGATTTTTAATGCAATCAAAGTAATGTTCAAAACTAAGTTTCTTCTTCAGAACGTTCTTTTTCACTCCTTTAGCCTTCTTCATGTCCTGGTCGTCAATAGAACGCAATGCATAGCATTTTGCTCGCAAACCTACAAATTCAGTTATAATCTTACCATTCAATTCATCCTTAAAGAGTCCGGGCACCTTCTTGTTTCGACGAGGTATTCCATACACGTTCGATGGTGAATAATCCGAAGTGTCAAACATATGAATATTACGCAACATATCTTTATAGAAATCTTCCGTTTTAACATTTATGATGAAGGAATTAGTATCACTGTAGATAACAAAAGCTTCACCTCTGTATTTGGACTTCAAGAAATGATATAGGAAGGAATACATTGTTATTTTTGAAATGTCTAATATGCTCATTCCTACACACATAGAAATAACTGTCAGTGTTTATGTATTAGTGATTCTTATTTGTGAATCTGAACCAGAATTCTTTTCACCACTACAAAAATTCTTTTTCGTGAAAACGAATTTTGGTTATGTTGTGTCAAATATATATGGGTGACAGTTCAGATATAAAATTACGTGCTGATTTTTTACACAACATAACCAAAATTCATTTTCACGAAAAAGATTTTTTGTAGTGGTGAAAAGAATTCTGGTTCAGATTCACAAATAAGAATCACTAATACATAAACACTGACAGTTATTTCTATGTGTGTATAGTAACTGGTTTATTCATCAAAATTTTTGTTCTCTTAAGTTTAATAGCCACCAAATTCTCGTCAAAAATTTTACATTTCTTAAAATTTTGTCGAGCGATGAGCATCTGTGCACCGCTTCTCCCACCCCACTTGTTTGCAAGTCTTATATCAACTCGCAAACGCAGATTTTCCATAGTCTTACCGAATATAGCATTATTCATCAATTTAAAAAATGCTTTCTCTGCTTTCGTTCTCTGTTTGGTATTTAGATCGGTATACGGTTTCATCCAAGTCGTTTGCTCAAACTGTAAAATCTTATGAACTTTTTTTAATTAGAGACCATTGTGAAGAGCTAATTTTAACATACGATAATGCAAAACGTAATTTTGCTTATCGTATAAAGTGAGAATTTTGTTATTCTTTTTCTTTTTCCCATGTTCACACTCTAAATTTGAAATAATATCGATCGCCTCCTTCGGGAAAGTTCGTTTTTCTACGCAGAATGGAAAATCTCGGTGATCGTCATGTAAATAATCTGGATATTCTAGATCACACTCGAATATGCAACCGTTTTCTCCATCGTCTGCTAAATTGCGAATGACATTTGTATCAGAATATAGCGGTGAATTTTCCTCAATCCACTTGAAATCACTAATCGATAGTGGTTGGGACATTGCATGTCCATACAAATTATTTGCTAATGTATAATAATAATCATAATTTTAAGAAAAAATTATAAAGAAATTTATTACAAAACTCACTCACCATCTAAGTACATCAAGTAATTGCTTCTTTCACCAACCTTGTAATCACTCCCCATCTATTTATTATTTGCACGGACATGACGTTGATTACATTGTGCAATACCTCCTCTAATACCTCTTTCAACGAAGAGAAACTTGTCAACATCCGTTCAACAGTAATTCAATTTTCATCTTAGTATATTTCAATAAAGCATCCCAGCTAAGACCGGGTGCTGTATAATAGTGCACGGGATCGAGTTTGTAAATTCTATAACATGTATCTCTAAAATTTTTGAATGTATCTGCCAGAAGCAATACATCTGTTTTTAAATACATGTATGAATATTCGCCGAGCGTTTTTATTCCAAACTTATCCCATATTTGACAAGCAAACTCTTATTCGTCTGCTGATATACTTTCATCATTGAGCTTATTGTAAAAACTCTCGATCGGTGGAAGATGTTTCTAACAGTCGTTCTGCTGAATTAACGTAATCGTAAGGAAACACTCCCTTACGCTCAAGCATAGTAATTTGCTCTGGTGAATAATCATTTCCGCATACTTTACCTAATATACGTTTTTTATCCGATGGTATATAAGATGCCAGTTTATTCAATGATTCAGCCATGAAACGATATGAATCAACGAACCTCAGCTTTACTTTCTGCTTCATGGAGCTCCCTGTTGTACTCCCCCACACAACTTTAGAAAAAGAAATGTACTGTTCCGAATTATTCGGAATAATAGTGATATCGCCATTGTCCATTTCCGTTGCTAATCTTGTGATTAGCAAATGGGCGTCGTACCCTGATAAATTGTGCATAACTACAGGGATTATCGGTTTAAGTTTATAGTTTAAGTTGCAGTCATCGTGAGCTATACCACGGAATTTTGCTGTGATATGACAATGATCACGAACCCGTTTTTCATTTGATTCAAAACCGCGTCCACATATATGACATTTCACCTCTGGATCTACACATAAACGTTCTTGTTCTTCAGTTAATGGTTCCATCGATTTATTCATAAAAAAAACTGTTGCAGCATATTGTGAAATAATTTCAAGCTGATTAATAAACCAGCTTATGCAATCGGTACTATCACAGCTATCGGCATAGTAGGATTTCGAATCATCGAAATCACATTTGAAGTAATAGCCGATACTATATATTTCATGCTTTTGCAGAGCATTCGTTGAACATTTCTCGCTGAAGACTTTATTCCTCTCAGCTGTATCGAGAGGTTTTAAAAACGCTTCAGTATCTGCATATATAACAAAGGGCATTTTCAATTGCTTTTCATAATCGCTAAATTCAACCCATTTGTTTTTATCATCATCATTCGGCATTTGAATTTCGCAATCGCTTTCACAAACATCTTGATGCTTTGTTAATAATTCTGATCTGGTGAAGAAATTTAGACATCTATCGCATATGAAGGCTTGATGACCATGTCCGCTCAATTGTTTACTGAGCAAACGACTTAAACTTTTTATCCAACAATAATGTGTACGAATCGAATCATTGTCGTACATACTACTGATTTTTTCTTTAATAGTTCGACCACGATTAAAACAAGCGATATCATCCTCTATTAAGATTAAAAGATGTATATGATTTTGCTTCACATTATTACTAATTCTCAGCGGATGTACAGTTTTAACATCGTTATCGTAATAATATACGTTGATTGATATGGATTCGTTTTGTTCTTCAAATTTTTTTATATCGGATATTTTAACAGGGAATTCGATCCCGTCAAATTTCAATTCGTGTTGATATTTCGCATAAATATTGCATCGGTTTGCATGCGTTTTAGCAGGATGTAAAGCTGAGAGAACAGCCCACTTAAAACATTCTTCATCATGATTTTTAATGTTAACTATTGCTCTTTTATTGATCAATTCTTTCGGTGTTTGGATATAAGAAGAACCGCTTAGTGGTTCATAAGAACAGACTTGAACGTCTAAACTTATTATGCGAGAAAGAGCGAAGCCTGAGCCTTCCATTGACATATTTTCGATGGATTCCAATATGTCACCGATAACGTTCTTTTGAAAATGTTCGTTCATATCATTTTCTTTACTTAAAACTGTATTTTCTGAAGCGAAATATAGTGTTTGCTTAATTATTGAATCGTTCTCCTTACCTTTAACGTTGTGAGAACTTGATGTTGATGTTGATGGAATTGTAGTTGGATCATATGACGATGTTGATGGTGTTGACTCATTCAATGTTGGTAGAGTTGAATCGGTTGATTGTTTTTCGTCTAATGAGGATATTACACGTTTTTCAAATTCAAGTACTAACGTTGACATGCTTTTGATCATAACATGTTCTTCAAAATTGTTCACTAATTCCTCCCCCCCCCTGCGCTCTCTCGAATTTCTAGTTCGACACGGTTATTATTAACTTCTTCCATCTTAACAAATACTTTTCACAGGTACTCAAAATTTCTACTTAGTATCCAAACTTGTAACAAAACACTATTATAATATAACAGATTGAGAAGCTATTTATACAATTTTGGATTCAGGTTAAAAATCGATAGTGGGATACTTTTTAATTTTATTACACGACTTTTTATTACTATTGTAAATTATCATTTAAATTATATGCGATTTTTTTATTATTAGTTGTATAATTATGAGATATATACAATAGTCATTTTAATTTATAGATATGTAACGGACGATTAAATTTTAAAGATGATGCAGCCTTCTGTTCAACAACTTGATGATTTAAAGTAGCTCGTGAAGTGAAACATAAGTTTAATTAAAAGATTTCTTCAATTCAATTCAATTCAATTCAATCGTGAAGTAAATCGTAAAGTGAAAAAATGTCGAGTGCATTACAATTGTTAAAAAATGCTGGTGCTGGAAATAAGCCGTACAAAGGCTTTGCCTCTTTGTCTATCGGGAATCATCAATTTTATCGTTCAAACTGATCCCGAATAAGATGTATTCCAAAGACAAAAAGACTACGAAAAAGGCGTTAGTATTTTAATTAAAGGAAGAGATTTTGTTTCTTCCTGACTACTTTTGCGCATCAATCATGGTGAAGATGAGAAAAAAATTAATGAATTAAATTCCGATGGTATAACAAAATACTTGTACTTTGGTGGGGCACGTGCAAATAAGTAAGTATAAGCAAATGACAAAGCGTATGAGATTTTAATTTTTTAATCAATATTTTCATTTGCTTATATTTACCAGATCATGGATTATTCAAATCAAGACGGATGATGATCTCATTGCAGAGGGATCGCAGCCGTTGGACTTTGACTCACAACTATTTTAATGTATGATTTGACAGCACGATAACAACTCTAATAATCAATTTCGTAGACATTACTTCTTTTACCTTTTTTCACTTTTACACTAATTCCTTTTTCAAATGTTTTATTAAACTGCTAATGAATTGCACTATTTTATTTGAGAACAGTTCTTGGTTTTTAATGAGGATCTTCGACAACTCTTTTTTCCAAGCGAAAAAAATTATAATCCATTTTGTGTATTTTCATTTTATTCATTTTTGTCAAAAAATAGAATTTCCGTTTCATAATAAATAAATCAAACGAAACTGTGTCTTTTTTCTATTTCCATTCCCATTTCAACATACATTTTTGTTTTTTCAGTATTCCATTTCAACATAAATTTTTCATTTTCTCTCTCTCTCTCTCTCTCATGACCTCATTCTTAATCTATTGGCATAGGGCATAGCATAACACACACATTTCAAAATGGAGATTCTATTTTAGATTAATATAGAGCACATGTGTGTTTCGTAAAAACGTATATCATATCGACAAAACAAAACAAAACAAAAAAAAATAAAATAAAATAAAAAAAGTTTTTCTCTCGGAAACATAGATGCAGGTAATGATTTTCAATAGCATCAGAAAATAAGACAATAAAACGAAATCGAGGCAAAATTTTTTCTTTCAAACGCATTGGTAGGTAGCAACAAAATAACATTTTTTTTTCTCTCAGAAACACAATTGCATCAGAAAATAAATAAACTAAATCGAACAAAAATTTTTTTTCTTTCGAACGCATTGGCAGGTAAAATTTTTTTCATAAAACATACGCAATAAAAGATTTTCTACATAGAATCATAGAATCATACGATGCACGCATCATAAAGCAAAGAGAATAAACTAATTTAGGGAATTATACGACGCGCACATAAAAGGCTCATACGCATGGTATTGTATTGTGGTCTGCGCATGATATTTTTACCTGCCATTTATTTTTTTCCTAAATAACAATAGCATCATAAGGAAGCAGGTAAACAGGTAAATAGATTTCAAGTGCGTTTGAAATCATGTGCACAAGAAGCATTTTTTTTTCTTTTCTCTTTTGCTAGGGGGAAATGACTCTTGCAAATCTTTTCAAAATTTTAGAGAAATCGAAGCATTTTCACGAATCTTACGAGTCTTACGAATCTTCATTTACATGTGAAGTTGACAAAGAGATTTGCAATTGCGAGCGTATCTATGCGCATCTTTTTAACACATAATCAAATGCGAATCCTTGCGAATCTTTTATTCATTTTCAAGTATAATACGCGAATCTTTAAATTTTTGATCATATTTTAGCAAATAAATTGGGATTATCTGCGAGTCATTTCCCCCTAGCTCTTTCGTATCACACAATCATGGTGTTGTATGCTCTGCTCATGATGGTTTTTTACCTGCGATTTTTTTCCCAAAATAATAATAATAAAAACATCGTAGGCATAGTATTTAAGTCATGTGCACAAGAAGCACGCATGAACATGTTTTTTTTTTCTTCTTGTTCAATCGGCAGTGCAGGGTGTATTTTTTATAATATATTTAATAATTTATAATTAATTTCCCTTTTTTTTAACGATTTTCTGTTTTTTTTTTCTTCATTTTAATTTTGATTTTTCAATTTTTTTTCACTCGGCGGTTTTGAATTTATTGAGATGACGAAACTTGTTAGTAAAACAACACGCGAAGTGCAATGCTAAACACCAAAAAACAACGCGTTTATCACACATTTTTTTTAAATTTTAAAACTTGATTTGATTTTTTTTTTTTTTTTTTTTCAAAAATTCAGAGTGATTAAAGCTGTGAGAGCTTCAAAACAGCATTAGCGATTTAGAAGCGGCTTGTACGAACTATGGAATGACCATTAGCAGCTCAAAGACACAGGTTATGCATATAGGGAAAGATAGGAAACAAGTAATTTGTATGTTGAATGGAGGTGTGCTTGAGCAGGTGTCGCAATTCAAATATCTAATCATCTTTTCGGAAGATGGCAAACTGGAAAGAGTTCGAACATCGCAGAGTGAATGGTAACAAAGTTGTTCTCAACTTAGGTCACATATTTTCAATAAGCGGAGAAAACGAGTATATCATCAATCTTCACCAACTACCGTGCCCTGGCGATCAAATAATTTAATTCTGTTTGAGGTGGCTGATATGAAAGTTTTACGATGATTTCGGTGTGCGCGAGGGACAATGGGAAAATAGAATTAGGAATGAAAGAATACGGGAAGATTTGAATGTGGATTCGATTGATGAAGAGCAAGAAAGCTAGGTTGAGATGGTTTGGTCATGTACAGCGTATGAATGAGTATCGTTTGCCAAAGTTAATTTTGAATGCGGAAGTGAATGCACCAAGGAGAGGTAGGCCGCGAAACGAATTTGGATGCGGAAAAAATGATTTGAATGAAAGGGGATGACTGGAAAGGGAAACTGAAGACCTGGCTCTCGATAGGGAGTTGGAGGAGAATTTTGTTGGCCGACCATTACAAAACACAACGCTAAAGCATAATGGTCTTTAAATGTTGTGTTGTTGTTTTGTTAAATTCAGAGTGATGAAACAATGGAAACTATCCAGTCGAGCGCGGCTATATAAAAGTAAAAAAAAATAAATATATAAAATATAAAAAATATATAAAAATTGTAAGCAAATTTGTACAGGCATACTGAAATATACAATTGTTGAGTGAATGTCATGAAATTGACTTTCGATCATGGCCGTGAAAAATCGGCCGACGATTTTGCCATTCTTTTAAAATTCTCCGATTTGAAAACTCGTTGACCGATTTAAAAATCGGCGACGATTGCAATCGGGCCCTAGGAAATAGAGCCTTTAGTATTGGTGAACACATGGTATGTTCGTTTGTGAATGTTCTTTCGGTTAACATGTCAGCTGATTCAAATCAGCCAATGAGCGTCAACCTAATGAACGTGCTTATGTAGTGATAAACACAGAGAGTATGAATGTTTGACTCGCTTATGTATAGGTAGTGTAGATTGTATAACGTGTGACATACTTAAGTGTAAGTACGCTGTGTATACTCCATACTATTATACTAATATATTATATTATCATTGAATATTTGAACCCTTCCGAATCAAAAGTGAACAAAAATCAAAATGCCCGGACCAAATAAAAATGAAATGGTTGGTATTTTGCGTGCAAATAATATCGATGTGCCTGAATCAGCGACAATTGCACAAGTGAAGCGATTGTACAAGGAATTCCGTACAAACCATGCAACAGACGTTTCCGATACTGAAGACATTGAAGTACAACCGCTGTCCCCAATTTCAGTGGATAATGAAGAGGAAAAAAGTGTGAGTGAACCACAAATTGACACACCTGCCGTTAGTTTACCATTGGCAACTGCCGTTAATAGTGAATTGGCATCGATTGAGCAGCAATTGCAACTGACGCAGAAGAAAAAAGAGTTGCTCGCACTTCAGAAGGAAATTAATGATTTAAGCCAAGCTTCAGCCGCCGTTCCTTCTGTACCTTCAGTGAATAAATTAACTGATGTAAGTATCATTGAGGCTATGAAGCCGAAATTTTCTGCTGACGACTACTACGATGTTCACAAGTGGTTGAGTGACTTGGAAGATGCGTGTATAATGCTCAATTTTGATGAGCGACTGAAGTTTATTGCCTGCCGCCAGCTTATCGATGGTACAGCCAGGGTTTTTCTAAGGACAGTACCGGTATATTTTAAAAATGCAGGAAATTGCACTTTGGGCTACCATCGCTGAAGCTGAACTGGTCGATTACATTGTCGATGGATTATAATCCCTATAACCTCAGCGACCTTCTGGCTCTTGTTTCAAATGTGGCTCCAATCAACACGTGTATCGGGATTGTTCGAAGAAAACTTTCGCCTCAGCTGCTGACACCGTTGCTGCTGTAACAGATGACACCTCAGACGCCGTTTTCTCCGTAAATCGAACGCGCGTTGCAATTACAGTGGTCTTCTGTTGGATACTGATGTCAATTGAAAAAACAATTTTTTGTAACACAACTGAAGTCTTTGAATAAAAATCACCCAGCTTCTGATGGACGACTAGCATAGGGCGAGTCACGACCACTAGCACTAGAAAAATTATCGAAAAACTAGCAAAAATTTCTAGTGCGTGAAGTTAGCTCTCAATAATTTTTCTCGTCATAAATTCATTGAAAAGCGTACAATTCAATTTGTATTTTACTTGTTATAATTTATTATTATTGACTTTTTTCTTCATTTTTTACAAAAAATAAAATTTAAATATATTACACTGTGATAGAAATTTAAACTTTTTTTTGTGGACGCGCTAGAGGTTAGTCATTTATTATAATATGGTACCTCCTAAGCACAATGGCATTCACAGTTTTTCTCTAGCTCTTCGAAATTTTTAAATAATCGATTTCCTTTTCTCCATGTTTTCGTGAGTACATTTTTTGAAAAAAGTCATTTATTTGTTCCAAAAACTTGGTATTGGGGGGTTTTTTGATGCGTTAAATCCAAATCCAGCATTTATTTGCTCAAAAAATTAAGTTAAAATATCAATTTTATAAAAAGGTTTTCTCTATACACACAAAAAATTCTAACCTCAATGTTTATTCACAGATGTCATAGTACGAAGCTTTATAAAGTTTTGATTCTATAGGGTTTTGCATTAAATGACGTTGACACTATGGTAAAGTCTAGTAAGAGCACGTACTATGACATCTGTGAATAAACATTGAGGTTAGAATTTTTTGTGTGTAGTATACGCGTTAATGACGCGAAAGACGACACAGGCGTATTCGCATCTATTTCGTTATATAGATGAAAATATTGTTAAACTCGAATGTAGATCATTTACAACGGACTATGATTATTCAATACGCAACGCACTTAAGAATCTATATCCAAATGTACGTATGGTTGCCTGTTGGTTTTATTTTTCACAAGCATTGAAAAAAAAAACTACACAAATACCAGGATACGTATTCGATCGTATATCGTACGATTTATAAGAGGCAATGAACAAGCAGAAGAAATTTATTATAAACTGCAATGTTTACCATTATTACCATCTAAGCATATTTTGCATGCGTATCAATCATTGGCATATGAGGCACGCAAGATTGACAACGAGAAGTTTAAACCATTTTTGAGTTATTTCTATCGACAATGAATACAAAGAGTGAGTGTTCATTTCATTATTTTCTTCATATGATTCAATATAATTGTATATAATAACAATGGCATATTGATTTTAAACAGCAATATTTACTTTGAACATATAGGAAGGTCCCGATAATATATCTGTTTCTGGTGCATGTATGCGCACAACAAACTCAATTGAAGCATACAATCGAGTACTCGGTGACAATATAATTCCAAAGACTCAGTTTTTTCGTTTTGTATTAGCACTAAGGATTGAGGAATATAAAACATCACAAATAATGGACATATTTATAAAAAGTGGTGGTTTGAGACCAAAATGTCTCCCAAAAAGGGAATACAAGGTTAATATTTACCATCACATTGATGATATCAAGATATCGTCAACGATTGTAAATGCTAGGGGAATTTATTGAATAAATATCCGTAGAAATCTGCAAAAAATCTGCTCAAATTTTCTAGCACTAGAACATCAAATATTGAGTGTTGCCTACGAATATTTGCGGATTTTTAGCAGATAGCGCGGATATTCACTCTATGATCACGAAGAATATCCGCTGCAAATTCAAACTATCTGCAATATCTGCAACACATCTGATTTGATAAATTCCCCTAGTGTAAATGTATGGAATCGTTGTTAATCGTTGGCCTAGGAAAACGCACCTTTAGACATTTCGCTCGTTTACTAAATTTGCAACTTACTTTCACGACAGTATGGCTAAGACTGAATAACATTATATCGTTCTTAACATTATTCTACAAATATTATGCAGATTACATATTGAGAATTTTGACCTGAGTATGATCCAATATCCTGAGTATGCAATATAGATATATTTTCAATATTATTTATACGATTTTCTAACAATCATTGTTATTTTGTCTATAGAACATTTTTCAATACACATTTAGACCTAACGAATAATAAAAATTGAAAAAGTGTCTATAGACATATTTTCAAATTTTTCAGTAAAGTCAATTTAGTCTGAAAATTTTATTCAATTTGAATAGACGTTCGATGTTTTTATTAACCATCTAATAGTTGGTACATTTTCAGTGTAAAAAAATGTATACTTTTTCTTTATGGGCAAAAATAAATATTGAATTTCAAAAAGTAATAATAATAAATTTATTTCCACGAGACTTTCAGACATAAATGTCAGCAGAAACACCATATGAAGGGTTGGGAGTGAAAGTGGCCAAGAAAAAGTTTTAAGTAAAAGTGTCCACTCTCCATACAATTTATAAGGCGATTGCATGCTAGTTTGTATGGAGTGTGGACACTTTTACTTAAAACTTTTTCTTGGCCACTTTCACTCCCAACCCTTCATATGTCCGTTGGCCACATCGAATCGATGTTTTGTTATATATTTAGTTTTTAGTCTGTCTCTAGCCGGCAAACAATATATTCAAAAGAAAGTATGTAAAACTTAATTTCAAAGGAACCCATGAAATCATCACAACAATAATAATGACTACCGTATACATGATCACATGTGTGCACACATGTGAACCCAAAACTTAATTTCAAAGGAATAACTCATATGCACACATGCTCACATACGCACATATGAATACCAGAAACCCATTTAAAGGCACACACATGTCTATTCAAAAACTAAACTTCAAGGGATGCACATGTTAACATGTCCATCCAAGATCACGATGAAATATTTATTTTATTGTTGTATGAGACAGTTGGCACGAGCCTTATTGTAAATTTTCGCGCCGTATGGTTTTTATGCCATACAATTATTTAATAGATCGTTCTTATAACAAGAATGCACATCAATTGCTATAGCGAACTATAGTACTATCAAATTGAAATATGTAACCATGTATAATTCAACTATACGTCGTGAAGACCAAAATAAGTAATTTAAGAGTCCTATTTTCGATTACTCTCATCAGTCTGGATAATAGGGACTTCACTCATTCCTGTCCAATCATGAAGATTAGTGTAAGGTCAAAATGAGCTACCTCAAAAAATAATAATAACAATAATAATAATAATATGTGACACATATTATGTGTATACAAATTCATAGAAATTTTAAACCAAACTCAGATATATTGTTATGGTTCCACCACAAATTTCAATAAAAATACACTTTCTTTCGCAAAACACGATACGAATCAAAACAAGTCACAGAATATAAACAATAAGTAATGACATTTCGTGAGATTGTCGAATGTGTTGTCTATGCAATGAAGTTGGCGCGATGGGCTAGAATAGAACGCATCAAGCGATGGCGAATATACGGCAAAATGACAAAATTAAGTCAATGGAGTGGAGAGAAAATTCCAATTCGTTCTTCTTGTACGAGCATTCAAAGTGGTAAGACGTGCAATCGGATTCTAATCAGATTTACACCAGCAAACACGTGGTTAAATTGTTCTAAGTGCATAAGAATTCGTTTAAATTAAACACGCTATTTTGCAAGACAAAATTAGTGATTTACATCATAAATTCGTTCCACCTGCGACCATACGATTAAATCAAGTGAATTTATTGAGTGATTGGAAAAGCGGCATTGCCAGACACGATTCAAGGAATCATCAATCAATTTATAGGGGTTTTTCGCTACCGTATTCACCATCGCCATTGCTATTTTAATTGCCAGAAAATCAATGTAAGTAGTTTTAAGAGTTTTGCGATCGCATAGGCAGGGAATGTTGAAAATTGATTAAAAAGACAGACATTTTGAATTTAAAAAGAAGCACATTTTTGTTATTTCACCGTGACCCGACATGAGCCACGAAAAATAGAATTAATTAAATTAATCTAAAACGGAGAACATAATAATATATAAATGTTGAGCATCAACAATAATCAATGTTGGCTGTGCTGGTGTCGATGTTGCCATCACTTGTGAGACCATTCCCAATGAGCTTATAGTTGGCGAATTCTATGATCGAAATAAAAACATTGATAAATGAATTTAATAGAATGTTTATCTTCATTGATATCACAATGCTAAAAAAAAAATATTTTTTTGATACCAAAAGTTTCTAGTTGTGATTTTCTATTAGTATGGAGTCTCTCGTGCCCAAAAAAGCAAAAAAACTGATATCACGCAGCGCATTCAATAAATTCACGGTCAAATGTATGAAAATATTCAATTTTCGGGTATTGCACTCACGTTTTTAACCATAAATCAAAAACGAATGAATATTTTTGGAAAATCTAACACGTTTTGAAAAGGTAAGAACTGTGCGGAAATTTGAAGTACTATATCGTCAAAATCTGACCATAATTGTGGTATCTACCAGCTCAAAGTTTAACTCCAACGCAGGTTTTTTCCAATTTTTTCTCACACTTATTGGGCTCAACAACCAATTGAGATATTTCCAATGTACATAATTGAGATATTTCCATGTAGATATACCACTTTTAGTTATTGAAAATACCAACATTTTAAGATATCAACCATTGAAATCAGAAATAAATTGTGGAAATTATTGGGAATTAAATCGATGAAAAATAGCTCAAAAATGCAAAAATTTTAAAACAGAAAATGAGCTAGAAATATATAAATAATGCAGATATTACCATAAAACTTTGAGAATATTATTTTCTCATCAAAATACGAAATCATGCAGAATTTGGTATGATTCTGATGAAAACAAAGGAGGGTACCTCCCATACAAAATTTTGGATTAAAATTGCACTGAAAATCATAAAATTCAATAAATCACTCTATCTATGTACAAATTTTCTTCGAAATCGGACAACATTTGAATTTTTGCGATTTTTGGCGATTTTTGACGTTTTTGCCCCATAACTTCAAAAAGTTCCAAAAACCCCCCCTTTTTTTGTTTCAAAATATGTGTTAGATTTTTTAAAAATATTCATTTGTTTTTGATTTATGGTTAAAAACGTGAGTGCAATACCCGAATATTGACTATTTTCATATATTTGACCATGCATTTTTTAAATTCGCTGCATGATATCAGTTTTTTTGCTTTTTTTCGTTCGAAAGATCCATACTAATAGAAAATCACAACTAAACAATTTTGGTAAGAATTGTGTAGCATTGTGTATTATTGGATATGATTCACAAAACTTACTAAGCACACATGCGCCGAGCTAAACTCGTTGATTTTGGAAGCACCTGTCTCTATCCATTGGCCACAAACCTTGCAAAACAGTAAAAATGTTGGCACTTTGAAATTTTATAAAGATCTGATTTGAACAAAAATGAAAATGAACTCGATCTAGTAACTTATGCTGTTTCACTTGTTTTTGTACCTATGCTCTGAAAACCTAAGCGCGGGCTACAGACGTAATTTTGAGGTGTCATTGAAAATAACCACACAAAGTGGTGCGTCTACAGCGCAAAAATATTATAATGTGGTGAATTGCAAACGAACCACATTTAAATAATTTTGCAATATGAACGCACCACAATGTTGGTGATTTTCAATGACAGCCCAAAATTGTGGTGCTCAAATGTAAATTCATTGTGTGTGAATATCGAGTAGCCCACGACAGGGTTTTCAGAGTGTATTTATCATAATTCATGAGTATCATTAACGACATCTCTTAGTCAAAGTACGCAATAAGAAAGGGCATTTCATATGAAAAACCAAAAATGTTGGCAGTTTTATCTGATACTATTTTTTGCTCAAATAAATAAAACGATAAATTTATAAAAATTGTTTATTAAACAATTATTACATTTCTCCGATATTTTATTAACCTCTGTTAGAGATTCTGGATTTTTGTCAAATGTAATATACTAGTTAAAACCTAGAACGTTCCCGAACAAAACATTTTCGATTACACTTTCTTGTGGAAAATTTAAGGTGATTTCACTTGTATGATTGTGTTTAAATAGACACCATTTCCCAATGCATATTTCCGATTTAGATACTAGTTCATCAGATTGTTCTGAATCACTAAAACAACTGCCTGAAACACAATCTTGATGCATTGTTCTAGGATGCTTTGATATCTTTTGAAGAGGTGTCGTTTGCACTCTTTTGAGCCTATCATTACTTAATTTGCCGGGTGAGTCTGACAATAACCAGACAATTGATGATTTCAGTACGATTTTATTCGAGCCATCTGGCTCACATAATTCAATGTATTTGCTGCTATCATCAAGTTTAATATTATTCATACTATAATCACGTAAGTGTGTTTTCTTTTCCATAGATGAATTTGTTCTTGATTCATCACTAGATTCATCATCTGTATCGTCTATATTTATCATAATTCTCTTCATTTGGCGATTTTATACGAGAAACTTTGAAATTTTTTAATGGACACTGTATTACATTACTCGTTTCAGCTGTCATGCCGAATTTCGCTGCGCACTGAATGGCATCATCTAATGCTCTCTGTATTGTTGAACTAATCTCGTGATTGGAAGGCAAATGATAAAGCGGCTTTTCTATTGTATGATCAATTTTAACTCGAGGAAATTCTACAATGTTGGCTAATTTATAATAAACTATATCGTTCTGCAGTTCTACTCTTGAAATCATATGTAACAACTCCATTATTGTGAAATTGATTTTAGTCCAGAACATGGAGGTCATCGATCTCAATTGCCTAAACGTTTTCTCACATGGCTGTGAGTCAAAATTATTGATGAATGAAAAACTCGGGCTTTCCAACATTTCTCAAGTGAACAATTAGTTGAATAAGTCCATAAGCATTGATTTCGATGCATTCGTATGCATTGTTTGATATGAAGTTATTCTTTGTTTTGTAATGTTTCGAGTCTAATATAAATTTCCTCCAAATTCGAAGAAGAAACATAGAATTATAAATACGATATACACGTTCCAATGGTTTCAATGTTTTGTCAAGAAAACTAGATGTAATATTCTTACAAATATTCAAATATACAATTGTCGCGTCTGAGTCTATCACATATATTTTCAGAGCATTAATTACACGATTCGCCATAACTTTCTCTAATGATCTAAAATTTTGGCGGTCATCAGGTGAAATATCAGATATAACGAGCCCATGAACATCTTTTGAAACGCTTGTAATTAATGTTTTTAAATGCGACAATGAAATAGCTTTTGATCCAAATGGCAAAGAAATTGAGGTTTTCAGTAATCTGTTCCTTAATTTCGTTCCGATATGGGTTGGGTCTTGAATGTATGTCGTATTATCTTCAGTCAAAACATATTCACGTTCCATTGGATCTACAGAAAATTGTATATTGCACTTCATAGCACTCATCAATCTGTTATCACCATCGGAAGAAATTCCGAGAACGCTGATTCCGACTCTAAAGAAATAAAAAGGATTTTATTTTTAGTTTTATTTTCATTTTTTTTCTGTTCATTCCAATATAATGAATGTAAATTATCATATTCAATTCTTAGATCAACTCACTTTTACAACTCAGTTTTTGTATATTCCCATCTATTACGAACATCCAAATTTGTAAATTGGTTATTTGTTCCAAATAGCTGCAACACAAATGGTGGACAATTTGGCTTTATTGGTTGTGCAATTACGACATATATGAGCTTCGATAATTGTGCTTTCATATGTTTCTCGATGTCTTTTAATGAGCGAGCTATGTATGTCTTACAGATGGGCATGCCTGTAATTCTGTCAATAGGCAAAAGCAATCCAACCAGCTGATTCGTACCAACATCATAAACTGATCTTTGAACGACACCTGTTCCATCCTCTGAAAGCCACACATTCATTGGTGCATTAACTTTCTCCAGGTATTCTTTAAGTTCAGCACACCTTAGTTCTCCTTCATTTATCTTTTTCTTATGTTCTTGAATATATTTCACTAAAAGACATGATGAAATTTATAATCATTATAAAGAGAAACTATGATTACTAGGTAAATTACCGGTTGTTGATGACGATGGAATTGGTAAATTATTAGCTAGTAATTCGTAGCACTGTCGCCCACAAAGCATGTATATGTATGTTGAAAAAAATTGGATCATATCAGAATATCTAAACAAATTAGGTTTTTTTTGGAAGTTCGACAATGCTGTTAACACCAACTCTTTCAAAACGTTCGATAGGGCAGGTTCTTGTTTTATTCGAAGACAAATTGTTTTTATATCATCTAACAAACATTTTTCATCTGATTTTTCATCATTGCGCTTCGATTTTTTGATATCAATTAGATTCGGCAAGTTTAAAATCAAATTTCTATGTCCTGGGAGGAATTTGAATTGACCAATTCGAATATCAGCCTTGTACTTTTCTGAATGGTAACATTTCAGATTATTTACGCATTCATGAAGACATTCATTTGTGAATTTTTCAATTTGAGACAAGTCACATTCTTTGATATTTTGAATAGCAAGTTCAGTATCAAATCCACTTTCAGTCAGTATTGTTCGAATACATTCAGGAATCGTTCCAATCAAGTTTTCTACTTCATCCTAAAATTCCACAAAAAATTAGTATTTTGTTTGTTATAATTTTACTAAAATAATAAATTTGACATTTTTTTTATAGCAATAAACTTACCATTGTATTCTTTAGGCTAAAAAAATGATGTCTGAACTAATATGAAGGTGATGAAACGTTATCAATCACAAAAGCAATGAATTTTTATGAATTGCAAAAAAAACAAAAAAATGAAATTAAGAATTGAACAGAAACAAAAACATGAAATTAATTTTTTTTTAAAGATTTTAACAAATGTATAAAATTTTACTTACGAATTTTTCCACTACGTGAAGTGAATTATATAAAAAATATTGACAGCTGACACTATTGATTGACTCACAGCATTGCCCGATGTTGACAAATGTCGAACAAATTCACATGCTGAATTTGTTAGACATTGGTCAACATTGTTTAACAATGCTAGAATTGTTATGAATTTGTTCATATACACGTTCATACACGCATACACTCACTGAAACGAATATTCATGAAAAAATTACATGTATTGGTTTGTGCGAGTTACCCCTAGGGGTAGAATTTGACTATTCCCAACCACGTACTTCTATTGAATATTGATACCGTAAAATTATTTTGGATGTCTCTCTCGAATTCATAGTTGCCTGTACCATCAGCATGAACATATATTCTCGCTCCTTGCCAATCGACTATTTCTCGGTATTCTCGGTCATGTGTACCCACTACCAACCCGTTAAATAATAATTCAGATGGTCCATACGTTCGGATTTCGACATTGATCAAATATGGTTTTGTTGCTGCATCGCTATCGTCTTCTTTTGCGGATCAGCCATGTCGTTTTAATTGTCGCGTTCTTTTCCCTTCCTGTTCTTGTCAGCGCGCTGCTTCTAATTCTGTAATTCATCCGAAATCGTTGGTTGTCATCATTGTTACTTTTTCATATTTAACATTTAACATGTACTACCAGCTACGCATACACATAGTAACTACTTTTCTACCATACTATGTATGTTCAACTTCTACATTCATCTACTTTGTACAATCGATGTATACATGCACATTGCGACTTTTCTTTACGCTTTGATGTTTTATATTTTCTGCGAGGTGGTAATTTTCGTCTCGTTTATTCCTTTTCGCCGATGTGCCATGCACTCCCTGCCCAACCACAAAAGATTTCCTTATGTTGCATTTTATCTATCTCAATTTAACATTCAGATTTTACTTTACAAAAAAAAATATATACCGTTCAATTGTTCGTCGTTCAGATCATGTTCTCTTTTTCTTTTATATTAAACTATTGTTCAACCTACTTGCTAACTATCCTGTACGATTTATTTGGTATTCTTATCAATTTTCTAGTTATATTTCCCTTATAAAATATGTCAAATATTCATGCTTCTTCTGTTACATCATGTTTCCCCAAATGCTCTGCTTCTTCTTCTTCGCTTCGCGAATTATTTTGCATTTACATGCTGGTGCCAAAACCTTTTCTTCACCGCAGCGAAAACAGAATGCTCTTGTGACTGGTTTAGGACAATCTCTGAAGTTATGAATGCCCGTTATACAGTTAAAACATCCACTTGTTTTGCCGACTTTCATGCAACCCTTTTCCTTGCTGTTGCGCTTTTCAATGATTTCTTGCACATTGCATTCATTCTTTTGCGTTTCTTTTTTGTAGTGAAATGAACTTTCACTCTCTTGATTTTCGTATTCGACACGTGCTTGTTCGACGTAGTTTACCCCCGTTCTTTGTTAAGAGACGGTGTTATATCGCGTGAAGACTTTGAATGAAAAGCGCTATGTTCGTTATTGTCGTAGTTCTTATTTTTCAATTCTTGTGAATTTGTCATTTTAATATTGTTTACTTGCTGTAGGCGTTCAACTCTTTGTATACGTGATGCCAAGTCAACTACCCTTTCACTCAATACGTTAACTGCTGACACTATGCTATACCATGCATTTATAACGTAAGACTAGCTCAGTATGACCTTAGAAGGTTATTAACTTAAGAGCCGTATATTGTAAATATAGGTAACCGGAACTATTGTAACCGGACCTATAGTACTATAAATACAGCAAGTTAAGAAAGATCTATGCGCAGTCATAGTTATACTTACAGCCGACAACAAGGTGTATTATTTATATAAACTTATAAATTATACATTTGCTTGGATGCTTTTTTGATTGGAATTTGTGTACTGTTCGGTTGCATCTGTGACTGGATGATCAATTTGTTGATACTTTTGTATCAACTCGTGTGCTCTCGTGTCATGATCAACACCCATGGTTATGTATGAGAACGCGAATCGTCTATTTCAATATATTCTGGACTAACATTAGCCCTACTGGTTCTGTCCCAATTGTATTCATTTCTTCTATTCCATTTTGAATTATGTATCATAGAATTTGTTTTGACAGTTTGATTTGGCGTATAACTTGACCCCTGTGTGTTAGAGCCTTCTATTTGGACTGATTGTCTAATTTCATGTTCACTGCGTGGGAAAGTTTCGACGTACACTTGGTTCTGTGATGAAATCAAGTCATTACCAATCATTGTTGCTCCTTCGTCGTCGCTATCCCTGCTATCCGAACTCAACTTTCTATGAAATTCATAATATAAATCTAAAATTTCTATGTCCAATTTCTCAAGTGAATGCGCTAACTCCAATTGATTCTTCTTCCCAGAAATTCTTTTCACACGTTCCCTAATGTGTAACAACTTGGTCATGAATATTTCTTGCTCTGCCCTATCCGTATTATTATATCGCAACAAATGCTTTGGGCCCGAAATTTTCCCTGCATTCAACATTAATTCGTCAACTGGTGAATTGCAACTATCTATTGGTCTTTCTATTACACCCTTTCTTTCTTCTATGATACATGCTCGCAATAGCGATGTCAATTCTCGCCGCCATCCATGTGCTTTTATACCACGGATTAGTAACTCATATGATATTTCCTCGTTCGATAAATATTTTAGCTCAATAAAGAATTGGTCAATTGTCACCTTTGGTTTACCTGATCTATTCATTTTAATTCGATTTCATTTACATTCGAAATTTTCTTTTACACTCATCTTGTTAGACTGTCCGACTACAATATTCCTTGGTTAATTCTCAGTTAAATTGCTTAATCTGCTTTCTCTGAATATCAGTTTTCGATAATTTTGCGTTGTGGTCAATCAAACGTTTCTTATGTAACTTGAAAATGGCAATTTTCCAATGAATTCGTGCTTTAAAACGATTAACTTCTTCCCCTACTATATTGTTTAACTATCATTTTCAATTAATTTGCCTATTATCAATCACGTTCCTCTTGTATTCAACGAATGACACCTTTTCCAATGCACTTTTGTTCAAAACAATCAATCTCTTTATATTTTTTGCAATTATGCAAAATTCCAGTACAATTCTTGTTAGTTACAAAACGTCATGCAAAATTTTCAATTCTACTTGATATCAGTCAAATTTGTTAGTAATGTTTCAGGTGTTAAATGTAACTCATTAAATCAATGAACTTTATTATTTTCAATTTAAATCATAAATGCCCTAGCAGAAATTCGAAATTGTCATTAGATATTCAATTAAATTTTAAAAATGGGAACGAAATTCTTCCCCATAATCATTTCCATTCACTAAAGAGCAATAACATGGAACGCAATTTTCTTCCTTTCAATAATTGAATTCAATTGAGGTTATGTGTGCTTTTTAGGTTATTCACCATCAATGCATGTGGTTTTCGGCCACGTGTTATAACTCAATGCTAAAATCATGAATGCTTTCACTGACGCGATGAACTCACAAAATTTTCTTAAAACTATCGGTGGTTACAATGATTTTGCTCAAATTTTCTTCGTTGTGATGGTTTTAATTATTTATTTCATGTGAATCGCTCAATCCGGTATCTTCAAATAACAAAAATTTTATTATATTTCTTCATTAATTCTTTGTTCGCGACTTCAAAGACTAATTTACTTTAATCAAGTTGTTGATTCAATTTCTCAATGTAAATTTATGTTGGTGTGATAACACTTTCTAAAAAATCTATGAAATTCTAACTTCCTTTGATGTGACACACCTTTAACATTAATTTAGTTTACAATTGAATGATACGTTGGGCGCCATTTTGTTATGTTTTACCCTTTTTTTTTTTTAAATCGGTGGCTCTTATGGGCGATTGGCAACCATAACAATAAATGCTTCAATTGCTTTTAATAGAATGCTTCGATTTATTCAATCACTTACAACCTCCTACTTATAGCGATCGCAAAACGTTAACTTAAATTTTACTCACAATTTTGGCTATGATTTTAACTATTCTGGCAATATGCGATGATTCTTTTAATATCGACGCGATTTGGTTCACTTTTATCGATGTAAATCCGAAATTCCGCTCAATGATCTTTGCAATATGCGTTGAATGCCTTATGATTTCCCTTATGCTATCGTCAATTGGAGTTAATTTACGCCTCTGCTCGATCACCTTGATTAATCTTGATTACGTTCTCTCGTATGCAATTTTACTTACACGTTGTGAAAACCTCGTGGTGTATTGTAATTGAATTTATCAAATCCTTGCAAAACGCGTGTGATTCGTTCGGTTGATTAGCCACTGATATGGGTTATGAAGGTTCGTAAATTTTATTGATTAGATAAATTCAATTGATTTCATAAATGCATTATTTCATTGATTTTATTATATACATAGTTGATTTGGTGAAGAAAAAGTGGGTAACAATGCGTGATTATTTTGTACGCAGCAAAGAAAAGAAAACAACCGGTTCTCCTGCAACATCATCAAAAAGAGATGAATCGCTTGCGTTTTTGTTGCAAACATCGATTTTGAAAAGACCGTATGTTTTTAATGAAATGAAAATAACTTTAATTTTATTAATATTTTATTAATATTTTTCGAATTTTTTTCAGATCGATTTCATCATTGCCATCAACAAGTGCTATTGTTGGATCACAACCACCTGATGAATTCGATGAATCACAACAATTTGAAACTATGTCGAATGCTGAAACATTGGTTGATACACAATCGATTACTGGACAGGCTTCACAAATGATGGACACAAATGAAATCATTCGTGAATTTCTGTCAAATCGACCAAAACCATCTGATTTCATGCCGCAAAAACCGAATGACGACGTTCAGCAATTTTTTGAGTCGATGGCGACAACGGTTCGTAAGTTCACACCATTGGCTATTGCTCGAATCAAAATGAAAATTGCTCAACTCGTTGGTGAAGAAGAAATTCTTTGGGCTGAAAATCAAGCGAGCATTCAACATCAACATCAAAATGTTGAATACATTTATCTTCCGCAAGCAACTCAGATTCAACCACAAGAGCCAACGTTTTTGCAAGGCCCACAGGCCACACCGGCCCCACAACAGAACATGGATTTGTGATAATGAAAAATTATTCATTTTTATGAAAATCATTGCTTTTTTTTATTAATTTTTCAATACATAAATAAAAGTGACTGACATTCAGTGAAAAAAAAATTATTGAATCATATTCTCTTGCCAATACACTGCTCCTTGACCATTGAAATATTCTTTGAATTTTTCTCGAATGGCTGCGCCAGCTGTTGTTGGTCTTCCAATTGCGTTAGATATTCCGACAAGATTTTCGCCTGGTTGAATGATATTTTCGGTATTGTCAAATGTCGTTTCTGATGGGCTTGGTATTTTTTCTTCACGCATCAAATTGTGCAAAATACAAGAAGCGAGAATTATTTTATCAATTTTTTCAGGTGTTGTTTGAATTGGTGTATGAAAAATACGAAAATACGACGACATTATACCAAATGCATTTTCAGTCGTTCGCCTGGCTCGGCTGTGACGATAATTATATATCGCCTTTGATTTATCGTACAGTGACTGTGCTCTTGGATATGGCTTCATCATTGTATTTGTTAATGCGAATGCTTCATCGCCAAGAATAACGTTTGGCAATACAACATTTGTTGACGGTAGAGCAGAATCAGGTGGAATATTGAAATTGCCGGTGTTGATTAATTTTCCCATTACACTTTTCAAATAAATTCCAGCATCGCCCTCTCTACCGTATGATCCGACATCGACGGCAATGAATTTATAATTTGCGTCAACTATTGCCAATAAAACCATTGAATTGAAATCTTTGTAGTTGAAAAATGCCGAGCCACCTTTTTGTGGGCATTTGATTCGGATGTGTTTTCCATCAATGGCACCGCAACAATTTGGAAAATTCCATTTGTGGAAAAAATCACCTATGATTTTTTCAAATGAGCCGATGGTTGGAGTTGGCATAGCTTTTTGCAAGAAATGTTTGATAATGGCACCAAGACATTGGTCAATAATTCTACCGATCGTTGAATAATGCACTCTGTATTGAAACGACAAAGAACGAAAAGTTTCACCGGTTGCCAAGTACCGTAATGTTAAACACAATTTGTGTTGAGCTGATATTGGTTTTGGTATCCAATTTGTGGGAATTCCTTCCAAATCTTGGCCCAAATCAAGCATCAATTGAGAAAAAAGATGTGGTGACACTCTGAAATATTCTCTGAATTTTGTTTCATCGTCCATCAAATGTCTTTCAATTAAAGTGTAGAGAACACTTTCTTCGGATCGTTTACGATACAATCGGTGTGGACTTCTTCTCTTTTTTTTGACTAACGTAAGAAGAGCTACCAAATCCCAGAAATCGGTTTCAAAAAAATAATTTGCTGCACTATATGCATCAATCTGATTAGAAATTTCCATTTATTAAAAAAAAAAATTCCCATTAAATTAGAAACGGTGAAATCGAAATGACTGATGCAAATGACTTGCAAATTGTGAAATAGTATGAAATAATGACATTTTGTTTCTGTTCTGTTTCTGTTCTTTCTTGCACAACCTCATAAAATAGCAACAGACAGAAACAGGCGCAGAAACTGAAAATGAGATTCTGTTTCTGTTTCTGTTTCAGTTTCTGTTCTTTGTCACAACCTAGCTTAACATGCGGTAACATGAATTTGCCTAATTTCAATCTAGATTGACAAATATTCGATTCGGTGATAAAATGTAATCTGACGAACGATAGCGACTGTGTACTATTAGATTTCCTATCAGATGTTAATAAAATTCCGAGTCATATCGGCGCCGGTTAATTTCTTCGCATGTATTTTCTCCGCGAAGTTTCTCCGCAGTTTTTATTTTTTTGAAATTTCTTGTAATTTCTTCTTCCGTGAAATATGTCCGCAAGAAACTGTTTCGCATAGAAAATGAAATAATTTCGCTAGAAATAAAATCGCTTTGATAAATTTTGTTTTAAATTCGCATGCATTTTTTTCGCTTCTCTTTGCAAAGAAATAATTTCGGGGGAATTTTCTTCGCCGTAATAATTTCAAAAAAATAAAAACTGCGGAGAAACTTCGCGGAGAAAATACATGCGAAGAAATTAACCGGCGCCGTCATATCAAGAAAAAAATTCATAAAATAAATTCAAAATTCTTACCTTGTTTGCACGGTTTGGCTCGAAAAATTTGTCACATTCGTTGGAACGGAATATCACTCACAGAATAAAATATTCCGATAGAATGTTGTTGTGAAGGGTTGTGAATGGTCGTTGAATATGCAATCTCTTTTTTTCTTAAGCGAAATTATGTTAGCAATTTATGTTGTTCCTTTCTCCGTTACCGTCCTCTCCTTTTTTTCTATCATTATACAAGAAAAAGAAAGAAAACATTTCGCTTTGAATTTAGATCGGAGCCATAATTCAAATGTTTATTCGGTTTCTTCTTCGTTTATTTTTTTGAATAATTGTGAATGCGAAAGTAAATATAAAGTAAAAAAATGACGCTGAATTCTCTCCCTTTCTCACTGTTTTCCACATGTGTCATTAACAAATTTCCATTTTTCTTCAAAAATGACGAGAAACATTGATTTTTTTGAATTTAGTTAAGCTAGCTAAGCTAAATGGTAATTACCATTTAGCTCTTGAATATTTTTCCGTGCAAATTTTCTACATAACGTTTTTCCTCTAAGCTGTTCAATTATATTTATAGGGGCTAACTCAATGAAAAAAAAAAAAAAAAAAAAAAATTAAAATGAATATCTATTTTCGAAACTTGTGGAATTTTATTCTGTTTTCAGTTTTTTCATTGGGTAGGTAAGGCAATGCATATGCATGATGTATTTTTTTCAATTTCATAATGTGATGAAATAAAATGTGAATATATATGAAATGTCTTTTTTTCGTCTGACTATGGGTGGTTTTTTTCCCGCATAACAAAACAATGGGTGGTGTCAGTGACATGACAATTTAAAAAATAAACTATTAATTGTTTCTTCCTCTTCCCGCCCACAAAAATTGTTTTCCTCTTTCCCCTCGAATATTTCATACAATTTTTTGTCCCCCCGCGCCTATTGTTGGACGAAAAAGACATTTATACACTGAGGATATTTAGGTTATGTTTTTTCCAACCATTCGTTGGAATAAACGTCATTCCAACCAAAATTGTTCATTGTCCAACAATGGTTGGATTTTTTTTCAATACCAGGGTTGTCCAACAATGAACAATTTTCGTTGGACAATGAACAATTTTGGTTGGAATGACGTTAATTCCAACGAATGGTTGGAAAAAACATAACCTAAATATTGTCAGTGTATACTACTTCGTTAACACTCTGTTGTATATACACTGGCAAATTCGAAAAACAACAACAATCATTGAGAGACCATTAATGCCTTGCAGCATCTGGTCTGTTTTGTTATGGCTTGCCTCTAACAATTCTTCTCCAACTTACTCTATTGAGAGGCAGGTCTTGAGTTTCTCTACTCCATTCAAACCCTCTTTCACTCAAATCACTCTTTACCGAATCCAAGTATCGTCTTCACGGTCTGCCTCTACCTCTCGGTTCATTCGCATCAGCATTCAAGTTCAACTTAGGTAAACGATACTCACTCATACGCTCTACATGACCGAACCATCTTAATCTAGACTTTCTTGCAACCTCGTCTACCGAATCCACATTCAAAATTTTTCGAAAAAAACACATTAAATGAAAATATTTCATAATTTTTTTTTAATTATTTTCGAATAAACATGTAA
This sequence comes from Resseliella maxima, assembly GCA_029041755.1. Lineage (NCBI taxonomy): Eukaryota > Metazoa > Arthropoda > Insecta > Diptera > Cecidomyiidae > Resseliella > Resseliella maxima. The sequence goes on along the minus strand of JAQOWM010000678.1, from coordinate 17,422 downwards.
AAGATTTAATTTACAATTGCTTTGTTCCAAAGAATAATACACAAACTTTATTGGCTGGAGATGGACGCAATTCAGGTGGTACCTCCACTATCTAATGAAACAAACAAATTTAATTTCGTAAAATAACGAGAAAATTTTTCCTTCACTTTGCCTGGCCAATATGGACAGTAACGCATTTGTGCCCTGAAATTTCGATTATTCGCTTGATTTCGTTTTTTGTTTCCATTTAAAGTATTTTAAAATTATCCATATTAAAACTCACCAAACTAAATCATTTAATCAATTGTCATTTTTTGTACTACCGATTTTTTCCATTTTCACTTTCATTTTGAATCACAAAAGAATAGTAAAACCAACATCTCGAAATGACAGTATTTTTTTTTATACAAACAACTTTGTTCAACATGTGCCTCCGCCTAAACGAAAAAGCACTTTATTGTCCCTATCGTACTCAACCATAAAATGACCGCCAAAATCTGACATTGTGATGGTCATGGTTATGTTCAGTTTGAGTAAACATTATAAAAACTGTGGCAAAAGTGTAAAAAATATTTAAAACAAATTTTTCCAGTTTTTTCTATTAACCTTTTCAAAATTTGTTTATAATAAATTGTATATTTTGCTCAGCAAATTGAATACGTTTGATTCTGATTCGAATAGAACATTGCTTAATAATAAATTGTGGCAAAAGTGTAAAAAATATTTAAAAAATGGCAAACCAATGTAATATTTGTAAAAAAAAACTGAAAAGAAATTACAATTTGAATAAACATATTGAGAAATGGCATTCCAAAAAAGTTAAAAAAGTTGTATGTCCGTTCTGTAAAAAGAAAAAATTGCTTGGAAACCTGTCAATTTTGAGAGTCCACAACAAAAGATTCCACAAAATGAAAAAAATAAACGAAAATACTCTCGAGTGGGTTATGGTTAAAAATAAAAGTGAGTTGTGTTGCATAGTCAAATAAAATATTGTAATTAATTGTTTTACGTTTTATTAACATTTAAGATTACCGACATTGCATACAAAAACAACAACATCGTCGATTCATTTCCTCATCTTCAGATGATTCATCAGAATGCAATTCATCAATTTCAAATAACAGCGGGCCATTGCAAATTGAAAGTATAAAAAAGTGTAAATGGTCTAATTGTTCTTCACTAATTTTATGTTTTTACTCTTTATTTATTTATCGTAGATCAACCAATGCAACAACTACAATTCGATGAAGAGTTACCAACACAAATCATCCAAATGGAGACTGAAACCGTTTCCATAACTTTATCCGATTCAGAAGATGAACAAAATCGCCATCAACCAATGCAACGACTACCATTCGATGAAGAGTTGCCAACACAAATCGACCAAATGAAGACTGAGACCATTTTCATAGGGTCGTCCGACTCAGAAGATGCACAAAGCGAATCTCAAGCAGTCGAACAGTTGCAATATAGTGAACCGGATCAAGCGGAACAATATGTTGATGATAACAACGATTTTGATTCATTATGTGATATATCAATTTCTCAGCGACAGAACGAAGAACGTGTTGGCAACTGTAAATTTTATTTCTTTGCGAGAGTTTGTTTATTTAATAACAAATTTTGTTTTTTCAATGTATTTCAAGCATTAGATCCATATGATGAGCGAAAATGCGTGATTTCAATACCAATTGGTGTGCTTCATGATTTGGCGGACTCAAGACGCTCAAAACAATCAGAGCAACATTCAGAGCATGAATACGTGAATAAGACCGAATCAGATTTTCAATATAGTCCATTTGACGAATCAGTTCAAAATGTCCAAACGAAGACTGAGCCGGTTTTATTATATTCGTCCGATTCTCAAAATGCACAAAGTAAACCTCAATCACCTCAACAGTCGGAAACCGATTCTTTCTATGATACCGATTCTTTGTATGATGTGCCAATTGCCCATCGAATGTTCGGAGAACGTTTTCGTTACAGTAAATTTTATTAGTTTGTAGGAGTTTCTTATTAAATAATAATGTATTGATTGTTCTATACATATTTCAAGCAATGGCAACATATACAGAGCTAAAATCGCCAAAATACATTAATTCAGTATCAACTGGTGAATTCTATGAAGCAAAACTCCCAGTGCAAACATCGCAAAATTTGGAAAATGTATCCATGGATAGCTCCGAAATAGATTTTCCAGATGGTCCATTTGACGAATCAGACTTTTCGGAGGACATCCCTCTCGCTCAATGGAAACAGATACAAACTAATGATTCTGGTTTTTTAAGTTGGTTTTATTTTTACAATAATCTTCATATCTCACTGCCCATGTGCGCAGCTCAGAGAGTGTTTTTCAATTCACAGACTAAGGCGTATTTAATGTGTGTGTATGAGAGAACTCCCCAGACTTAGTAACTTGTTTTCGTTCTCTCTCTTACACACACTTCGTATACGCACTACTCTGTGAATCGGAAAAACACTCTGTGAGCTGTGCAAATGGGTGACTACAATTTTCTGAAATGTTTTGTGACCAGCAACATTGAATTATTCTGATGGAGATGAGAATATATCAGAACCATCACAAACACACGCAACACACTCTCTGACGACAAATGGCAAAATTGAAATTGATATAGAAGCAGTTTCTTCATTAAATACATCTTCCGTACAAATTTCGTTACCGTCAACTGACGTGTTTCAAGGTGAACACCAAGAAGAATCAATGAATTATCAACAAGAAGAATTACCCTCATTTTATTGGGACTCGTCTATTTCTCAAATTTCATGGCATGAACCACAACCAATTCGAACGCCAGAAGGTGAAGTTTTGATCCAAGTTTTTACTGAATCATTGAACAAGCGACATTAATGAAGATATAATTCTAACTGTCGCAATAATCAAAAGGAATTATGAATTTATATACTGTATCCTAACGAGATGGTGAAAAATATTTAATTTGTGACAATTTATTTTGATCAATTATAAGAAATGTGAAGAAAACTGAAGATTATTTCGAAAATATGAAGCAATATTAAATGATAAAAAAGCAGATTTTTTGTGAGAAAATTTGAAACAGTATTTTGGTAGAAAGAATTGAAACTTGGTTGAATAATAGTTTTTTTTTTTTATTTTCTTCAATCGTAATTTTTTCCTTCATAGTTTCGAGCCGAGTCATAATAAATATATCAATTCAAAATACAATTATGAAAAATGCAGTAAATTTAAAAGAAAAAAAATTCAAAATAACACAAAAATCTGTCGCAATAGCAAATTGATGTTATCCCACATAAACATAAAACAAGAAAACCTTCAAATCATTTTATATATTTATGACTGTTGCAATAGCCCAAAAGAATTACATATCCATATACAGTATCCTAAAGAGATGGTGAAAAATATTTGATTTGTGGCAATTTATTTAATTTATGGAAATTTAACGTGAATATTGCAGAAAATGTTTTAAGTAGGAAATTTATGAAAAAAATCTGAAAAAATATAATAATTTGAAGAAAATGTAAGAAAATCTGATCAATAATAAGGAATGTGAAGAAAACAGAAAATTAATTGGAAAATAAGAAGCAATATTCAATGATAAAGAAGTGCAGATTTTTTTGTAAGAAAATTTGAAACAGTATTTTGGTAGAAATTGAAGTCTCGGTTAAATAACAGTTTTGTTTCTTTTTTTTAAATTCATAATTGTTTCCTTCATATTTTCGACCCGAGTCATAATAAATATATTAATTCAAATACAATTATGAAAACTACAGCAATATTCAAAAAACAAAAAACAAAAAAAAAAGAACACATAGAACAAGAAAACCTTTAAATCATTTTATACATTTCTAACTGTTGCAATAGCCCAAAAGAATTACATATCCTATAGAAAAATATTTAATTTGTGACAATTTATTTTGATCAATTATAACAAATGTGAAGAAAACTGAAGATTATTTCGAAAAAAAGAAGGAATATTTAATGATAAAGAAGAGCAGTTTTTTTGTAAGAAAATTAAAAACAGTATTTTGGTAGAAAGAATTGAAACTCGGTTAAATATAACGAGTTTTTTTTATACGTTTTTTCAATCGTAATTTTTTCCTTATATTTAATTATTAATGGCTATTTATTTGACTTTCGAGTCGAGTCATAATTAATATATTAATCCAATACGAAATTGTGAAAACTGCAGCAATATTCAAAAAACAAAAAAAAGAACACATAAAAATAAGAATAAAATATAATAAAAAGAATCAAATTCACATATCAATTTGTAACTGTTGCAATAAACACAAAACAAAAACATGTCATTCCATCAAATTTTTTCAATTTCTTTTTATTTGCTTTCAAATTGTTTTACATTTTGCAGAATGATTATATAATTAACTATTTAATTTTTCTATTGACCTTTATAGAGAACAAGATGGTGATATTGTTGCCGGACAATATTATCAAATTTGTCAAAAGTTGTTTGTTTTGCAATGTGTGATGCCCTGATTGAAATATATTGGCCAACTATACACTTGATAAACTGATATTTATGGGCTTTATCGCATTCAAATTTCGATTGTGGGTATAATAATTCAAAATTCATAGTTCTAAAGATGAGACAGTATAAAACCTTAAAATTGAATCGAGGTTGAGATTCGTGAACGTCATATAACTTAAAGAATATTTCAGAAATGTTGCAAATCTCGACTGTGGAAATACATGGTTTCCATGACAACAACTCCGCATCGATTGTATTTACTTTTTCATTGTTGTTGAAAATTAAACGGCATTCTTCACAATGGAAACTGTTGCAGTGTATTATTTTTTTTTTCAATTGAAGAAGCTATGTAGGCCATCATGAATTTAGAAGTTCCATCTAACATATGCTGTGTTTTATTCATAGCATTAAACATCTCATTTGAATTCAATTCATTGAGAATTCGGTCTTTTTGTTTTTCGTATAAACTTTTATTCATAGAAATCGTTGGTCTTTTAGACGTCACAAAATAGATATTCGAGTAAAACATATTATCAGGTAAATCCATGTCGATAATTCTGCAGTTAGCGTTGTTGGATAAGTCGAGCTTCAAATTACATTGTATTTTACGGAAGGCGCCTTTAAATTGTTCATTGAATGTTCAATGTTAGGGTTATTATTAAAACCCCCGCATGCACGAATACGAGCAAACATCAATTCTATTACGTCTTGGAGTAAATTGTATGTTGAGATGGAAGTTAGAAATTTTTTTTGTTCAATATATTCTACAAACATTGCCATCAAAGAACGCATATCAATAATAAAGCCACGGAAAGCTGTTTTTCTTCGTGACTTCAAAATTGGTACTAACTTGGTTTTTGTTTCCGCTTTCTTTTTATTTGTTGCTTTGACAAAATATTGCTCTTCAAATTTAAGTGTTTTAAAATACACAATGCAGCCATTGAAAAAGTCGAAAATAATGCGTTTGTTCTCTAACGACATACTTTGTTTAAAAATATTCAAATTTTTTGAATCTTTTGTATTAAAGATGTCAAATAAAGTATCAATTTTCAAAATAAATGTAATGGTGTATTCCGATCCTTGAAATTCGGGAATATTTTGATCTTTAAGGAATTGAATTGAATTTGCTACTGATCTACTTAAGGTTTGAACCGCAAGTCGAACATTCATCGAATTACGTCTCCAATCCATGTGCCGTTTCGTCAGCTTATGAGTTCTCAAGTCATTTTTTTGAGAGTAATGATAAAGTAACTCGAATACCGCCATTCGATTTTATTGCCTTGTTCATCATAAATCACACCTTTGTCAGCTAATGCATTGCGCACCAGTTTCATCATATGACACGGGTCAAGAATTACATATATTCTTTCGTTGTTTACAGGATTATAAATGAATGGTTGCACTTCTGTTGATTCAACATTCAAGTTTGCCCCTAGAAAATTACACATGGGAATATTGCTCGGACAACCATCGAAAGTTATATTTGTTATTATGATTTCACATCTCGTGATTGCTATGATGATGTCGTTTAATAAATTTCGACGTGTAGTAGCATTCAATGAGTCAATGAAATAGTATGCAACTGGAAATTCAAAGTATACGTCAATTCCATTTAATACGAATGCAATAACTTGTTTTGCTATAATGTTTTGATTGCTCTCTGGATTTAGGTCGTTATCGATAAATCCACTGTATTCTAACTGTTGCGGCAACCAACAAATTTGTTATCTGATATTCATCTCGTCAAAGACTAAACTGCACATTAGTTTATGGTGATGTTTGTTTTTATATTCTTGAGCAATTTTAGTTAGTCTTTCCATGTGGTCTTCTTGTATACCTGGGTCACCACGAACATTTGAGTTTGCATACCAGTTGCGAATTGTCTTAGAGTGCGGCAAGTGATTGTGGAAAGTCTTTCGAACAAATTCATAAGCACGTGGGCTATGATAATGTAGAGCCAAACAGAATTGTCGAATTTTTTCTGAATATTTTTCACCGCTTTTTACTCCACAATGCAAAACACGCATGAGATCATCATCTTTTAAAGCCTTGTTTTAAATTAGAGAAAATTATAATCTAGGGGCATTTAACTCAATGCGAATACTGCCATTCGCGCGAATGTGCGAATACCTTTGCGTGCATTTACATACAAGTATTCGCGAATACGTTCGAATCACTGGGCGAATGGCTCGAATGATTTCATTGTTTTGTATTGAAAATATGCAAATGCGAATGCGAATACGAACTCACAAGATGATTGAAAGATATAAATAAATGTTGATATTGTATTGGTAAACGAGAAAATGGTAAACAACATTTTTAACAATAAATTTACAGTATAAAAAAAATCAAATGAACTTTATTTTTGTTTTATAGGGTCTTTGCAATCTTTTTCGTGAATTGGAAAATCATTTAAATGATAAATTTCCAATTGATATCAAATTAATTTTAGAAAAATGTGGTTTTGAAACTGAATCATCTTTAATGTTCATTGACAGTGAATCAATAACAGATATTGAAAATTATACGAATGAAAATCTCCAGATATTGGAAAATACTTCGTATCAAAGTGTCCAAAAATTCAATTTCAAACCTGGGCACAAGTCGATCCTTCTACAATTACCAAATCAAATTAAAACCTTACGTGAATTGAAGACTAAAGGCAATCTGTTGAATAAGATGAATAATTTTTCACAAATATTGAAAACATTCATAGAAACAGCGGAATCTAATTTTGGAAAACATCCAAACGGTTTTCGATATGATAAAATTAATCGCAATTTTTCGACATTTATTTACATGCTATGTGGCAAGGCATGTTACGAAACGCTCAGTGCAAATTTACCGATTCCTTCTTCACACACAATATGTAAGACTAAAAAATATTTTCATAAAACTTTTGTAATATTCCTTTCAAATTCCTGCAATTAAATTTATATTTTTATTAGTGGGTTACATAAATCAAAACAAAGTAACCATTATTGAAGGAGAATTGCGGTGTAAAGAACTAAAGAGCTATTTAGAAGGTTTGAAGTTGCCGTTGAAAGTATGGATCTCTGAGGATGCGTCAGGAATTGTGCCGAAAATTGAGTTTGATCAAAAAACAAATCAAATGGTCGGAATAGTCTTACCGTTTGAAATGAGCACTGGAATGCCGACTCCGTTTACATACTTAGCACGTTCTGGAGAAGAAATTCAAGCAAATATGAAACGAAATATGTCTACTTCAGTATATATGGTTATGGCACAGGCACTTACAATAAATTCTCCACCATTCGTGCTTCAGTTATTCGGAACGGATAACAAATTTAAAGCAAAGCACGTATTACTACGATGGCAGCACATAGTAAATGCTTTAAATAGGTGAATGAATAATTTTTTTTATGAAAATAATAGTTTCATATTTTAACAAAATCTTCAATAAATAAATAGATGCGGAATAGAGGTGGTTGGTTTTTCCAGTGACGGAGACAATCGGCTTTTGAAAGCTATGCAACACAATGAAAAAAACTCTGCATTTGGTATCGATTCCACTGTCTGTTTTCTTCAAGACATTATACATATAGCTACTAAATTAAGAAACAGGCTTTTGAACCATTTAATTGTTTTGGTAATTGGTCGCAAAGTGACAACTGTTTCACATTTAAAAATACTTTTAAATTCAGTCGCTAAAGATGTCCATGGATTAGTTTATTCGGACATTTGTCCAGATGACCGCCAAAATTTTGACTCACTGAAAAAAATAATGGAGCCAAGAGTTAGCACAGCATTGACAAATAATGTCATTGATTCTGAAGCAACAATTGAATACATTCGTATTTGTAATGATGTAACAGCAAGCCTTTACACGGATAATTTATCACCATCCGAGAGGATTTTCCTAATATGGCGTTCAATATTTTTCTTACGCGCTTGGCGAATTTTTATAAAACAAACTAAAGGTCTAAGCTTTGATACCAATTTCTTGACAACAAATGCATATTGTTGCATTGAACTTAATGCTCAGAATTTAATACTATTGATCAAAAAATTTCGTAATGAAAATATGGATAAATTATTTCACCCACAAATTTTCAATAGCCAACCTTGTGAACAAACATTTAGGAAATTGCGCTCAATGGGCACGATCAATTTTACAAAAATAAACTTCACTCTTCTAGAGTTAATCCATTTAATTGGGCGAATTGAACTCATGAATAATATCATATATTTTGAATTAGCTGATTATAATGTTTTTTTTCCACGAGATCCGCTAATAAAGTCAACTGAAAATCAATTCAAGCTACCAACTGATGAAGAAATAGAGAAGACAACATTGCTGAGAGCTAAAAATATTGCAATAGCTGACGCAAAAAAATTTGGAATGAATGTGGCAGCTAACGAAATTACAAATTGTGAATTGAAAGATGTTGAAATAGATTTAAACACTGACGACGATAATATAAATTATGAGAATATAGATTTGGGAATTGCTTCAAACGAAACCAACAATTTATTGCAATTTAGCAATTTAAAAGACTATCCATCTCATTGTGATTCATTGGACGAAAACAGTTCATTCGTAAATTTGTTTAACGAAAATGAAACAAGAACTGTTCGAAAAAGTTCCTTAATGTGGAATCTATCATCTTCAAAAGACCGGATAAGTTCCGATCGAATAAATCGCGTACGTGGTCCTCCGAAAAAAAGAAGTAATCGTCAATTGGAATTTGTGGATGTTTCAATGGTTAATCGGCCTATATATATAGCTGAAAAAATAAAAATTGGAGAATGGTGCATTTTTAATAATCCATTCACAATTGAAGAAAATTCAAAACAGTTTGTCTTAGGAAATATCATTTCATTTCAATATGCTTCAAAAACTAAAGCGTACAAGGACAGAAAATACACTTGGGACTTTGCGTCTACTACAGCTAATGAAAATAATTCACGAAAAATTGAAATCTTGGCTTCATGGTATCAAATGGATATAAATGGATATATTTATTTATTTGATCATCCCAAATGTACATTTATTTCAATGCACTATTACATCGCTTCCATTTTTTATGATATCATTGAAAAAAACTCCAATGGAAACATTTGCTTATCAAAAAGTCACTTAATTTCAATTCAAAATTTGTTGAAAAATGTATAGCTATTAGTAAAAATAATTTTTCATTGTTAAACAAAGAAAAAAATTCAACATCTTTTTTAAGCTTATTTCAAGAAATAAGTAGTAGATTAATTTTCTCGTTTGCAGAATCAAATTTAAATATTTAAATGATTGCTTGTCCGATTTTCTATGCATTATCTTATTTTGAATAAGAGTTTACATAAATGTTAATTTTTGTTTTAAAATCTTTCATTTCGTTTCCACATCTAAATCCAAATACGTTTTTTTTCATTAAATTATGATTTAGTTTTTTTGCACTTTTTCTTTGCACGTGATATGTAAATTAAATGTTCTATTAAGTCTTTCATTTTTCTATTTTAATTATTAGAGTATTCATCTTGGAAATGAATATAATAAACTTTGCAAGTAATAAAATAAAATCAATGAAAAAAAAATATTCTGACTAATGAATGTTTTTACGGAGCATATTTAATTTCTATGTTGAGATCAAATTTTCTAATGAATTCTATTGTATTAAACGATCACAGACATGAACCAAAATTTAATTAATTCACTTTTTTCATTTTTCTGCGTTCATGTTTTGTTTGGTGTACTTATGACATTTTTAAACTTACGAATTAATATAAAAAATGTAAAAATTTTCTGAATTAATATTTCATAAAATATGAATCATTGAGTTTGTTTATAATTTGAACGACATATAAAAATATTTATCGGTTTATGAAAATCTCATTGAGTAGTTAGTTATTTCAGCTTCGTATGTATCTTCTTATAACAAAAAGTTGTATTGATTTATTTTCAGAACTTTAGAATAGTTCAACTATTGCTTTCTTTCTGTTAAATTCATCCTTATGTTTTAAATTCTCTTTTCTCCCCTCGAATTTATTTCAATGGAAGAACGGTACATGTTTTGGCAGCGCATAATTGATTTATGTAATCATCAATAGCGGCGATTCGGTCTTTTTGATCATCACAGCGAATTATGAAGCAAGCTATTTTCAGAAAAATAAAATTTATAGAATTTTTTATTTAAAATTGAATGAAAATTCGGAAAATGATTACCTTTAATGAATGCTTTGACTTCTTCGCAAATTTTTGCTTCACGAACCTTTTCCTTGGAAACTAGTGACATTACGAGTGATTGACAAATTTTACGATCATAATCCACATTTTCGCGCTTTGGATTCTTGTTCCATTCGACGATTTTATCCACGACTTTGTTAGGAATTTCTATGAGTTGTTTCCCAATTCTATATACTCTTCCATTTACCTTCATAGGCGATAATGAGATAATATCAATAAAAATAAAATAAATGGGAATAGAAAAACAATTATTATGAAATTACTTTTTCATCAAATGGAATATCGCCTGACATTGGATCACTTTCACGTTTGAACAAGTTGTCAGTAGTCATTGAAAGCGGCTTCGGTATTCCGGATTTACCAATGATCATCACCACATCATCATTACAAACAATTTCTTCGGGTTCATCCAGTAATTCATCAATTTCCAAATTATTTACTGTATGTATTTCGAAAAGTGGAACCGGATCTGGTTTGATTTGTTGTACATCAATCATTGCACCTTGTTCAGAAATTACTTCATGACCAATTTCGACATTTTCTTCAATTTGTGCGCACGTATCTGCATTTGCAACGCAAACACTCAATGTTTCCAATAAAACAGCATTCAAATTGACATCGCTGGGACAATTATTAATCGATGGTAACTGAACAGATGTTGTTGGCATATTTACGGCAGTGAGATTTTCCACAATATTTTGATGAGCATCGTTTATTTTATCCAAATTAATTGATGTTTCATTAATTTCATTCTCAATCGGTTCATTTGATACGGAAACTATTTCACTGTTGTCTTTATGGGGTTGCGATGTATTAATATTCTGACAATTTAATGCATCGTTGACTTGATCAGCATTGTTAATTGATATTTTGTTGGTAATATCTTTTTCAATATGTTCATTCGCGATGTTCAATTGCTCAGCGTTCGATTTGATTGTTTGCGATGTATTTGTATCGTTTAAATTATCATTGTCATTGTCATTTTTTCAAGACGCAATTCATCGAAATTGGGTGAAGTATTATTAATTTTCAATGGATCAATATTGTCCACATTATCTTGGCTGTGATTTTGCTCATCAATTAATGGTTCCGCTATATATTCTGGACCAATTTCATTAACTGATGATGAGGGCTGTTCATGTTCATCGAAAGTGGTTTCTGCACTCGTGTCACCTTCAAATGAGTTTTCAGATTCTTCAAATATCGGTAAAACCCAATTTTCTTCTTGATCACCAATATCAGTAACATCAAGTGGTGGAATTGGCACTTCACGTAATCGACGTTGATTATATACCGGTGGATGAACGTTGCGCAAATGTTGCATGTACTCAATCGCATCATTAAATTGCGCTGAATTATTTAGAAAGGATATAAAAATTATAAATATATCATACATAATAATTAAATTGTAATCTTGACTACAATAAAAATAATAACATACTTTTAAATTGTTTCAGTTTAACAATGAAACAACCGTCGAATGAACCATCTGGGTTTATTTTATCAACCATTGTTGAAAAGTCCACTACGTAGTTTCGGTCCGGGCAACCATCAATAAATGCATCGTTGTTAGTTGTGTAATAGCACAAAAAATTTTGTGAGCGGTTTAGGCTAGCATTCACAAATTTTTCGAATTGTTTGCTGATCCCTTTTATCCATGTGTATGGAACAACCACGTGTTTTCCCAATTTTAAAATGTAAATTACAAAATACATTATGGCAAACACTTCTTAATAATTTAATCACACAAAATTGATTCAATGTCCTCCAAATTTTCTTGGCTGTAGTCAACAACAATAATGTCACGTTTCAAATGTAATTTTAAATGTTTTTGAAAGTTACTCACAATCCAATATTGTGTATATTCACATTTGATTTTCTTGTAACAAATAGAACACTGAAGATTGCACTTTGTTTTATTATTTTCTTCACGAAAATCAAAAATGGACGATGTATCTAAATTCAACTGCAAATTGCGTGATGTTGCGAAATTCAGCACTTTTGTAATTAATCCGTTTTTCAACTGAATTTCGGATGGTCTTTCTTTTTCTGTTTCAACGTTTTCTTTTTTATCCGATAAAATATTTTTTTTCTTTTTATTCTGTATTACTTTTGGAATCGAAAGAATTAAGGCTCGATGTCCCGGTTTAAGTTTGAACGCAGTATTCTTTGTAAAACAGTAATCGTATGCAGTACCTTTCAATAATTCTTTGTTTGCATTAACGTAATTCTCAATTTCTTTAATGCTATCTGAATTTATTGTTAATAACGCACTTTCACAATCAAAGCCACACTTTTCTATAATTGTATCTAATTTTCCCGGTAATTTTTCACCTAATGCATGTTCCAGTTTCTTGAACGCGGGTGCTGATGACATATTGACTCTCATACAACTGACGTATACAGTGTTGTGAACACACATACACAAATATACACGCGTTGTGAACAGTGTATTCGCATGTCGTTGCGAATACTTAAGCGAATACAATAATGTAATACACATAGGAGCTCATTGCGAATACTTACTATGGATTTCAAATTCGACAACTTAAGATATAAGAATTGACGAATACCTGTGGTATTTGCGAATAGTTAAAAGCCCCTAGATTATAGTATAATATAATAAATATTTTGTTTTGAAAATGGTCGGAATAATTTTTTCATACTTCCAAAGACTTGTAAAGATCTGCATTCAATAATTTGTCTTTAGCCATTGCTGATAAAGTTGAATTCAGCTTCAATTTTGTTTTTTGCAAATAACAGTAATTCCTTTGAATTTTTCTTACTTTTTTACGTAATAATTTAATTTGTTTTTCTTTTTCAATTATCAATTCATCTTTTATATTACATAACTTGCAACGTTTATTTCTTCCAACATCTTTTTTCAAAATTACTCGTGTTGTATCATTAGCTTGACATGAAAATGATTCAATGGGTTCAATTGGTTCAGTGTGACCAGTGTAACAGTTTGGAAGAAAATCTTCATTTTTTTTATTTGAAACTGGTGCAACGGTTGAATTTGGTTCAATGGGTTCAATCAAGTCAGTCCCTTCAAATCTGTCAATTGAAAAATATGCTGGGTTTATTTCAATCAAATCGTTATTATTAACTTCATTCAGATGTGTTTGTTCAAATATCTTCGGAACTGCATTTGGTTTTAAATCAGTCTTATCTTTCCTTTTGAAATCATTTTCTTCAAAATGTTTGAAGCAAACTAGAGCATGAATAACTCGATTTGCATCAATGCCAAGGGCAATATTCCATTTTTCCGCAATTCTTCGATCTTTGGGAAACCTGATAAAAATATTTTATTTAATTGAAAACATAAAAATTGACGAAACAGCATACACTCATTTCAAAAATCATATATTAATTATATTTACATCAAATGTGATATTATAATTACATTCTTGAACATTCGAAATTATATTGCAAATAACATTACAAACTAAATACCTGAACATCTTAATGTTTTCAGTCGTTCCTTTGAAATACTGACAGTTATTTACCGAACAGTACTTTTTATTTATTTTTTTGATTTTAATTATTTCGTCCATTTGTCTCCAAAAAGTGAATTACATTTGTTTGAAAGAGTCACGAGTGCGTACTTGATGTAATAAATGTGGTGAATGTGACTATGATGACAGACACGTATTGTATTTCATAGATCTCATAAATTGTGTTGAATCTGAACACACAAACACAAGCAAACAATACAATAAGCGCATTAGCAGTAAATATTTTGCATTTTGTGTATATGGTGTATCTGCTGTTTCGGTTGTTTGTTACGATTTCACTTGTTCTTCTTTTTTATCCTTCCTTTTCAACATTCGTTCGTATCATGCTTACCCTGCTTACCGTTACCCTGGCCATCATTTGTGTTTTTCGACCAGTGATGCTAACGTCGTGACCACCTTTGTGCAAACGGTTCAACGGGTACAACATAAAATATAGAATACCATGCTAAGCAAATAATGTGAAATAACGGCATTTTTTCATATTCTTCACATAAATTTATTTAGATTTTTAGTTAAGCATTAAACATTATTATAAATTTGTTTTTATATGAGATTTTATTTTTGTTGTTAAATTAATGCATTGAGTTATGTTTCCAGATATGTATTAGAAATACCGAAAAACGTATCAGCCCTATCAGTCTTAAATGTTCATTATTTCAACTATTGCGATGGTTTTAATCGATTTAATTATATTTGAAGTAACAAATCACAGAAATTTAATGATTTCTTATATTATTATTATTTTTTAAACGTATTATATTTATTCAGATTTTCTTTCTGATAATGCTATTTTTATGGAAATAGTTTGATATATATGTTGATTTGGTACTATTCTTTCACTTGAACAACTTGAACACAGTTGGTACAAAATAGATAAAATATCATGCTAAGCAAATTATAAAAAATTATTATTATTATTATTATTATTATTATTATTTATTTGTTCCTTCGTTTTACAATTTCGTTTGTTTGTTACATTCATATGTTACAGGTCCCAATGACGTTATGTGTCTTTGAAGGGTCCGATTTATTTTAGATTTTGTTCTATTTTATTCTTTTATTTTTCTCCATGCTTTTTTGTTTGTTTTTTTTTTTTTTTTTTTTTCCTTGTAGTTATTTTGTTAATTAAAATTTACAATAATTATTTACAATAATTAAGTAGATGCTTAAAGTCACATTTTTTGTGATGTTTCAATATAAAAATAATTGAGTTAGGTAACATTTTGTTTTGTCAAAATTTAGTGGAAATAGGTTACTAATTATACATCAGTTTAAACATGTTCAACATTTCAACTTTTAGCAATTTTTTGAAAAGGACAGCATTCTTACAATTTATCAAGTTATCATCCAATTTGTTAAAGTAAAAAGGACCGTTAAAGCTCAATGAACATTCGCCAAACCAGTTCATTGGGCGCAAAGAGACTAATTGAGATTTCCCTCTGGTATTATATGTACTGTTTTTATAGGTAAATTCGAGATTAGTTGTTATTTTCTTATTAATAGCATTATACACGAAGAGACAAGCTTGATATCGTTGCATCATTTGAATTGGTACTACATTTTGAGCAATTAGACAGTAAAGATCAACAGTGTTGAATCGGTTGCTTAGCTTAAAACATCGCTTAAGTGCTCTATTTTGCAGCACACGTATTTGCTGGTTGTGTGTTTTCCGTGCTGTTGCCCAATTCATTGCTGCATAGTCGATCCTTGAGTGAACCAAACTAAAATAGAGTAATTTCATTATTTTATTTGGCAAAAATTTACCGATTTTTGTAAAGACGCCTATTGTTGATGCCAGTTTTTTTGCCAGTTCATGTATATGTGGTTTCCAATTTAATTGATTATCAATTGTTATACCAAGGTATTTAATTGAGTCCACCTGTTCGATTGTGATGCCATTATATGTCACTGTTTCTTCCGTTGCTGTATCGTGTCTCTTTGGTCGAAAATTTATGTATTTGGTTTTATTCAAATTAAGTGTGAGTTTGTTGATTCGAAAGTATTCAGAGATTATGGTAAGATCCTCTTTCATCTGTTTGATGTTCATTATTTCGCTTGTATTATCATAAAAAATCGATGTATCGTCAGCAAATAATTTTGCCCTCCCCTTTATTGGTAACATGCCGAAATCATTTACATAAATGAGATAAAGAACGGGTCCAAGCCTGCTACCTTGCGGAACAGAGATATTCATGTTGAATGATTTCCCCATTTCACCGTTTGCATCAACATTAATACAACGATTACTGAGATACGATTTGAACAATTCAAGTGCAATGCCCCGTATACCAGCCTTTTCTAGTTTATGTAATAAGATTTGATGATTGACACAGTCAAATGCTTTAGATAGATCCATAAATAAACCTGTCATCGGTTTGCCATCGTTCAAATGCCTATGAATTTCATCAACCGTTTCTGCTATTGCTACTTTTGTACTACACTTTGGTCTAAATCCGAATTGGTTATGATAGAAGAAGTTGTTTTTTTCAAGGAATGGCATAAGACGATTGTATATAGCACGTTCAACGACGTTATTTATTGCTGGTAGGATTGAAATTGGCCTATAGTTTTCAGTCGAACTCTTGTCACCATTTTTAAATATTGGTACAACTTTGGCCCGTTTCAGTCCAGTTGGATATACACCCGTTTCGAAGCATAAATTGATAAGGTCAGTTAAAATTGGAGCTATGACGTAACTACAGATTTTTAATGTTTTCGGTGAGATACCATCGATTCCAGAAGATTTGTTTGCTTGCATTGCATTTATTAATGAATTGACTTCGTTAACAGAGACTGGACGTAAAAAGATATTATGATTGATCTCTTTAATTGTGTTGAATTTATTCGGATGATCATCATCTTTAGACAATATTTTTTCACTGAGTGTTTTCCCAACAGTAGAGAAATATGCACCCATTTCATCAGCCACACTGTTTATTTCACTGTTGTCACTTTTCAATGATATATGTTCATTTTTACATTTTTTATTTCCGATAATTTTATTGATTACCTTCCATTGTTCTTTTGTAGTCGAATTGGATAATAACTTGTCGTAATACTTTTCTTTAGCACATTTTTTGTATATATTAATACTTTTACTCAATGAGTTGATTTTTTCTTTAATTAAATCACAGTGTACCCTTTTCTTTTTCTTCTTTTTCATTTTTTTCACTAAATTATTTTTTTGATTTATTAACGCAGCTATGTTTGGACAGCAATTGATCCATTCACAATATTTGATT
>JAQOWM010000843.1:0-103445 GCA_029041755.1 Resseliella maxima | reverse complement strand
TTGCCTTAATTCAGTCTGTTTGCGTACGATTGTTAAACCACATTTGTGTGTAATGTGGATAACTTTCATGTAACTGTAACCTCAGATAGAACAAAGGAAAAATTAAAAATTTCAAACAATTTTTACAATAGTTTGACTCAGATCAGTATTAAGTGGTACCTCAACTCACATTCTAATAGAATGATTCTATTATGACCATTGATCAGATAAGCAAACAAGATTTTATTCACTTTTTACTGCTGTTATCAAGAAAAATAAAGTTTGTCAATATTTGAAATGTGTGATAAATTCAGTGTGTTTCTATATGAATGATTGTATGATTGTGATCATGATCATGATTGATCCATTATCTGTATGTTTGATCTACTAAATTAGAATAAATAAGTTTTATGTTTATCGATCCATTTAGAAAATGGCTTATGCAACATTGCCTTACACAATTATACCGGCCCATAGACGCGATGGTGAGTTGCTATGGTCTCCAGAAGAGAAAATGCTTTATTTCAAGAGGAAAATTGGCCGTAATGGTAAAGAAGATTGGGGGTGTTACCAAGAAATGTTGCGCAAATCGGATCTTAATATTGTTCCATGTCCAAGCCGTGTATTAGTAGATCGCAACCTCTCTTATTGTACACCGAAAACTATGGGTCACTCTCTTCATGCAAATCATGAGATGATTCACAAGGATCTGGTGACAAGAACCAACATTTATAACAGATGCTTTTCCATACGTAATACACTCGATGGCCTTCCGATGGATGTGCCGGTTGCCGATGTCTTCACTTCTGAATTGGCAACGTAAGAGATAAAAATTTTCGTGTATTATGCGTATATATTATACATACAACTTTAACTATTTATTATATATATGACTATATGAGCAATGTGTTGTTTTGTATTTATGTTTCGTTGAATGTCATCTGTATGAAATCTCAAGTGAAATCTATATTTGTGCTGAGTTATTGATGTCCAGCCGTTCTACGTGTTTTTCGTGAAAAATTGTTCGTAATTGTCATCTTTGTATTGTTGGAAATTTATTCAAAATAAAACATGAATAAACTTACATTCATTTTTTAAACCCAGTCGGCCATTGGGTGAGTCACGTTTGAGGTATAGTGCGATGCGAAAAAACTTATACCGTATTACCAAAACGCAGTACCCAAACGTCAAGACACCGACTGATATCATCAAGGAATTTGAGAAGCCTCAGGTTGCGCAGCTATATGGGAAAAATCTTCGAGGGGACCATCCGTTTTATATTGAAACAATCAAAATTGGTGAAAAAATGGCCTTCACTGTGTTTGCATCGCATGCTGTAATCAATCTGATTAAAACACACATACCCATCGGTCAACGTCATTACTTGATGGACGGAACATTCAAAGTTACGCCAATGAAATATTATCAATTGTTTATTATATGTGTCATATTTAAAAACGATGTAAGTTTACACACTTTGTGAAATTTGCAGTTGCACTTTATCCCCACTGTCTCTGAAAAATTAGGAAATACATGTATCAATACTTCTGTTTAGATTTTCCCGGTTTTTTACATCCTCATGACTGGAAAATGTGCTGGATTGTATGGAGAAGTGTTTAATTTTCTTGAAAGTAACATTTTCGAATTACACCCGGAATCAATCATGGTGGACTTTGAAGGTGGAATTAGAAAGGCCATTTGCATACATTGGAAAGATGCCGCACTACATGGATGCTGGTATCATTACTCTGTGTGCATTCGGAAAAGATTTCGAAGTGAGAAGTTACTTAGACTTCTCAAATCTGACCCGATGGCAGAAATGATTTATCGGAAAATGTTAAGTTTGCCTCTCCTGCCGGATGAACATATTGAAAATGAATATATGAATATCAAACAGGAAGCAAGATTACATGGCCTTTCATCGAAATTACGGAAGGTTTTCAAGTATTTTGACACCTTTTGGCTTAATTTGGTGAGTGGATTTGTGTAGCAAAGAACCTGTGGTTTTTGATTGCCTTAATTCAGTGTGTTTGCGGTAGGATTGTGATTATGATTGCCTTAATTCAGTGTGTTTGTGTACGATTGTGATTATGATTGCCTTTATTCAGTGTGTTTGCGTACGATTGTGATTATGATTGCCTTAATTCAGTGTGTTTGCGGTACGATTGTGATTATGATTGCCTTAATTTAGTGTGTTTGCGTACGATTGTAATTATGATTGCCTTTATTCAGTGTGTTTGCGTACGATTGTGATCATGATTGCCTTTATTCAGTGTGTTTGCGTACGATTATGATCATCATGATTGCCTTTATTCAGTGTGTTTGTGTACGATTGTGATTATGATTGCCATAATTCAGTGTGATTGCGTACGATTGTGATTATGATTGCCTTAATTCAGTGTGATTGCGTACGATTGTGATCATGATTGCCTTAATTCAGTGTGTTTGCGTACGATTGTGATCATGATTGACTTAATTCAGTGTGATTGCGTACGATTGTGATCATGATTGCCTTAATTCAGTGTGTTTGCGGTACGATTGTGATCATGATTGCCTTAATTCAGTGTGTTTGCGGTACGATTGTGATCATGATTGCCTTAATTCAGTGTGTTTGCGGTACGATTGTGATCATGATTGCCTTAATTCAGTGTGTTTGCGGTACGATTGTGATCATGATTGCCTTTATTCAGTGTGATTGCGTACGATTGTGATCATGATTGCCTTTATTCAGTGTGATTGTGTACGATTGTGATCATGATTGCCTTAATTCAGTGTGTTTGCGGTACGATTGTGATCATGATTGCCTTAATTCAGTGTGTTTGCGGTACGATTGTGATCATGATTGACTTAATTCAGTGTGATTGCGTACGATTGTGATCATGATTGCCTTAATTCAGTGTGTTTGCGGTACGATTGTGATCATGATTGCCTTAATTCAGTGTGTTTGCGGTACGATTGTGATCATGATTGCCTTTATTCAGTGTGATTGTGTACGATTGTGATCATGATTGCCTTTATTCAGTGTGTTTGTGTACGATTGTGATTATGATTGCCTTTATTCAGTGTGATTGTGTACGATTGTGATTATGATTGCCTTTATTCAGTGTGTTTGCGTACGATTGTGATTATGATTGCCTTTATTCAGTGTGTTTGTGTACGATTGTGATTATGATTGCCTTTATTCAGTGTGATTGTGTGCGATTGTGATTATGATTGCCTTAAATCTGTTGCCAAACTTCCGATGCGCACCACTTCTTCTTTGGAGGCTTTCAACCGAGTTCTGAATCACACAATTATGAGGAAATTAAACTTTTTTAAGTTTGTGCAACGCCTCAAACTTCATGAAAGCAGAAGTTCAGACCGCATGCACAATCTGGCAAATGACATCTTGCCAGCAAAGCATTTTGAACCCCGGCACAACAAGGATAAAGAACGCGAAGCAATTATCCAGCACAACACAGCTTTATTAAACAACAACAAAATATCAGCGCGAGAATTTTTAACTGCCATGGCAGAGAAAGCTAAATGTAAGTAACGACGGAAACATATCCAGTGAAATTATTATTATATAGTCCATTTTACATAATTTTAATTTCAGATGATATTCATGATTATTATTCCGAGGAATTTCTTTTTGAAAATGAATCTGAGTATTCTGAATCTGATGGATCTGAAGAATCTGATGAGAGCTTTTCATCAGAAATATCCGAAGATTCTGATGATGAATAGACTTGTAGATATGCAAGCAAAACCCAAAGACTTCTTGTGGAAGCGCCTCGGGAGGGGATAATGTGGCTAATAGAGCAATCCCAAAGCTGCTCATGAAAGAACACAGAGGGTTTCCTCCCAATGATCTGTTCATGTTCGGCTAAAATTCGAGCGAACTCGAACGAACATGAAACAAACACACACAAACTAAATCATGCTTTATACTAACGAACTGTGATCATCATAAAATAAATGTAATTCTGTAATTAGTGATTGGTGTCATTGTTTGTTCCAGTTTGTTTATTAGTGATTGGATTGAAACGTATGAGCAATTTGATTTTGATTGAGTTTAGGTTGATATGTGTATGTAGTTGGGCTTCTTTTGGGATTTTTGTTTATAAATAATTGGACATTGATGTGGTTGGGTTGTATTTGGATTTTCGATGTTGATTGGACATTGATGATTGGGTTGTGGTTGTTGACTGGTGATTTGTGATTGGTTTTTGGTTGGGTTGTGGTTGGGTTTCGATTGGGTTGTGGTTGTATATTGGTGATTTGTGATTGGTTTTTGGTTGGGTTGTGTTTGGGTTTTGATTGGTATGTGTTTGGATTTTCGATGTTAATTGGACTTTGATGATTGGGTTGTGATTGGTTTTTGATTGTTGATTGGTAATATGTGATTGGTTTTTGGTTGGGTTGTGATTGGGTTGTGATTGGTTTTTGGCTGGGTTGTGATTGGTTTGTGGTTGTTGATTGGTAATATGTGATTGGTTTTTGGTTGGGTTCTTATTGGGTTGTGATTGGGTTGTGATTGGTTTTTGATTGTTGATTGGTAATATGTGATTGGTTTTTGGTTGGGTTGTGATTGGGTTGTGATTGGTTTTTGGTTGGGTTGTGATTGGTTTTTGGTTGGGTTGTGATTGGTTTGTGGTTGTTGATTGGTAATTTGTGATTGGTTTTTGGTTGGATTGTGTTTGGGTTTTGATTGGGTTGTGATTGTTGATTGGTGTTTGGGTTGGCTTGGATCGGGAACGTTTGTCCCATAGCCCAAAAAAACATGTCATATTCTTACTAATAAAGTTTCTATTTTCAATTTGTTCAAGAAAAAATCATTTTTATGGCTGAATCATGAAATAATTGGCGCGGTTCGATTTAGCTCCACCATTCTCCAATTTTCGATTCTCTGCTACCAAATGACCAAAAAATTAGCCATTTTTTTTAAATCAAAGGAAGGGAGTAATAGTGAAGGTTTCAAAATGATATGTAGTGTTCAGAGGACAAATGTCATACGAAAAAGTTTCGTAGAAAAATGAATAAAACAAGTGGCAAATGAAGTATTTTATACGCAAAATGTGTTTCAAACAAGTGACATATAAGTATTTTTATCATTTTTCGTCGGAAGTTTTCTGTATGATATTTTTCCTCTAAACCTTTCATATATACATATATCTCACTTGAAAATATACCCATTTTTTATTGTTTTTCTATCTTGAGAACTTTTTCCGTTCAGTTTAGCACCATCTTCCCCTAAATATAGTTCAATAATTTGCTTAAACCTCCTTTACCGAAGAAACGTTGTATTGTGCAGAAGTTAGTTAAGTTATATTATTGAAAAATGGATTAAATTCTATTTTATAGGGTACAAAAATAAAATATTCAATTAGGTTTTATAATAGTTAATTTATCATCTAAAAATACAAACTAATAAATAACAAGATCTTTGAAAACTCTTTGTTTATCAATGTAGAGATTTTCATGTGAAACTTTAAAAAGTCTTCGTAATAACTGATTCAGTTACACTTCGTATGTCATTTATTGACATTGTTGAGAATGATAACTTTCTTGCATTACGATTTGTCTTGATTATTTTAATGGGTGTTTCATTAGCTGAAGCTGGTGCCATTGCATGTAGGCCAATATGTTTGCTTTTGATAGTATTTATAACTTGCTACAATTTGGAAAAAATATTTATTTATTAGTATTAATTAAAAATAAACTAAATTTTATTTTCAATTTTGTTAAAAGAAAATACACACAAGAACAAGTTTAATCAAAAATACTGCCAATGTCAAGAAGCTGATAGTCATAAGAGCAGTTTCTGCTGACGGAAAATCCATATCGTGATTACCTGGCGACCGACGAATTCGATTATGTTCGTTTACATGTTTTGGTACCAATAACAATCGAAAGCGTTTACCTGAAATAAAACAAATGCAGTGTTTATCCCTACAAAAAACAAACATTATTCAGATAAATTTCCTTTACAATTTTTTTATCTCAATTCGTAAATCAAATCAACTGATTATGAAGAAGTGATTACATTTAAGATAACAATGAACTGAACAAAGTCACACCACATTTCAAATATCTACTGATATGTTGTTTGGTTTTCATCAATTTATTTAAATATTAAGAATTGAAATGTTCGTTCATGATATTTCAAATGAAGAATCCTCTTTGTAAATTTATAGCATTGGTATCGCTCATTTAGTTCGCCAAATCAAAGTAAAGGAATTAGGAGTTTGTTTCTAATAACTTTTCTATGTATACTTTTGTCACCAACAAACCTATTTCAAATAATATTCCATTCCTAACGTCATGCAAAAATTTTGTTTTGTATTGAATTCCTTTGTTTGTAAACGATTGTTGCATTTCAATAAAAAAAGTTAATATTTTTTGCAAGGCATACGATGGGATGGTAGAATGTCTAACATCAATTTGTTTATCTGGTATTTCAAAATCTTTCTTTGTTAATTTAAACATTCTATTATGTAATTCGTCTAATCTATTCAACCCGAATTTGTTTTTTGGTTGATCAAGTATAGAAACGTTTCGAAAATTCACAAACTGTTTATTTAAATGTTGTATATCAGAATTTATTAAAAGTTCGAAAAACGATGTACTTGAAGAATTATTTTCGTAAGAAAAACGAGGGGAATGTGATATTTGAATCCACTCACAAGACATCATACAGAAAAATTTAAAAATTAACAGAAAACCACTTGTAGCACGCATTGCAGTATCAATAAAAGAATGTAAAAATAGAGTTAGATGTCTTTCGATGGTTTGGTGACGACTGATTTTTAAAAAGCAGAACTAACTGACATAATCATTTTCGTTCATGCACTGATTCAGCATACAAAATACAAACAATAGAAAATATCAAGACATTTCGAAGTGTGAATTCAGTGGATCTAACAATATTTTTCACAAGTAAAACTAGACTAACAAAAAAATCTAAAAAGTTCGTAGTAATTTCATTGTTTGGTGCGTATAAACAATATAGTATTGTTGCATTTCATGCATTCTGTAGAGCGTAAAAATGTAAATAAAAATTCATATTGCAGTTTCTCATTAGATTTTAATTATGAATATATTTTGTGTCATAACATGATTTCACAATATTTTGCAATGCACTTGTACATCAATTGACTATTGACATTTTCTGAAAATGAAGAAAATATTCATGAGTGGTAACCAGAGATCGTATTCAGTATACGGCTAAATTGTGAATATTTTTAGTTACTATTAATATCCAGTAGTTGTAGTTATTATCTAAAAGCAGCGAAAAAAGAATTTTTCAAAAACAAATTTGACGGTAATCCGACTGGAAAAAAGGACAAATAATTTCATTTTTGGAATCTCCAATGGGGATTTATATTTCCAGTTCCTAGAATCCATTAGATAAAGTCCACCTCCAGAGGATTTATTTTCAGGTTCCAGAAACTTCAGCATTTTACTTCACACCAAGTTTCAAATATGTTTTTGAAAAATTCTATGTTTTGAGCGATAGCTGCTATTGGATAATAGCTACAACTATTGGCTATTAATAGCAACTAAAAATATTCACAAATATAGCCTGGTGGTCAATAATTCTCTGGTGGTCACTGATGATTTTTCGTTAGCCAACATAGACTTAGTCACGGCTTACACCAACAACTGGTGTAAGCCAAGAGTTAGCAAGCTACGTGTTTGTATTATTGACAGTTGTCGATACATACAAAGCTGGCTTACGCATTTATAGACCAGTGTACACCATTGCGGCCAATTAGCCAGCTAATCTGCTCATCACTGCTGGTGGTAGCTTAGCACTCTTACCAATGGTAAGCATTTTTGCTAGTAATTTATTCGGCACTAGAACAACGATTATACCTTGGGGAAAGACACCATTAGCTAATATATGCAAGTCGATACAAAAATTAGTGAAAACTAGCAAAAACTAGAGAAATTAGCAAATAATACGTGTTTATTATGATTTGCTTTATCACCAAATTTTCCGAAGTTATCAAGAATTTTTGAAAGCATTGACTAATTGACAGGGCCATGAAA
Organism: Resseliella maxima; assembly: GCA_029041755.1. Classification (NCBI taxonomy): domain Eukaryota; kingdom Metazoa; phylum Arthropoda; class Insecta; order Diptera; family Cecidomyiidae; genus Resseliella; species Resseliella maxima. The sequence goes on along the minus strand of JAQOWM010000843.1, from coordinate 95,429 downwards.
TGAACAACAACAATAACAAGTATTTAGACATAAGCAAATGACAAAAAAAAATCGTCACAAATCTGGTGGAAAGTAGAATAAGCATTATATTTGGGTATGATTTTGTTGACAAGAACTGAAAATGGCTTTGTACTGTACAGAGTTTTATTTTTTTTCCGATAGGTGTGCTGTGATAAATGTATTCAGTGCCGATTTCATGTTCTTGCTAATTGACAATAACGCAAGCAATTTTTGCATCAGAAATTATTCAAGAAATCGCAAAATATATTTTTAATTGTTTTCATCGCAAAATTCCATTTATACTAAACGTATAAAATCATACTTGACCTGTCAGTTCCCTATCGGGAACTTGTCAAATGTCAGTTGAATACTAGAATATTAGCAAAAAAACAAGGGAAAACTAGCAGTATTAGAAAAAAATAGTAGAAAAAGGAGAAACTAGTGATTCAATAGAAAAACTAGTAAAATTAGCGTTGGTGTCTCTCCCCTTGGATTATACTCTGTACGAGAAGTTTTAAATATATAGTGATCATCCAAGGAATTATGTCTTTTTTTATTATGCAATTTTTTCAATTTATTCTTCAAATTAATCAAGTTAGAATCAAACCATTTGGGATGTGTTGAAACAATTCTCTTTTTTAATTTTATATGCATGTGACGCAAGAATAAAAATTATTCAAGTTATTGTCAAGTGAGTCACTTGGATAACAACAAATTCCAATCAATATTATTACAATAAACATTAATCACATCATAATTTGTATTTTTAAAATCAAGATATGTTACAAGATTGGATTTATTTAGTCTATTATCATTTTGACTTGCAAAAATGACAATCTCAATTGATTTATGATGCACCTCAGTATATATCAGAAAAATATCACTATTCAAGCAATACAACAAATCCGGATCATTTGTCCAAACTAAATCCAACATTCCAAAATTGTCATTAGAAAATCCATTAATCTGCGACAGACCAAATTCATGAAAGGAATCCAAAATAAATAACACTGTACAACAGTAAAAAAAATGCTGGCATTCTGAAAACGGATTTGATTTTTGGGTTTAAAATAATGAATTTTGGCGTTTTTAAAATGTTCAAGTTGACTCAAATTTTTTGTTTATTCAATTTTTTCGATTTTAGTAGTCCGTAAAGAAAAATGCTTCAGATATCGTGATTATGAAAAAAGTACACGAGCGTCACTACTTTCTACGTGTATGCGACTTTACAAAAAAATTTACATTGTAAGTATAAAGCGTAGAGTGACGTTGGTAACAAGCATTGATTAGATAAAAAATATTCGGATTATCAACGTCATTCGAAGTCCATAACGAGTCAGGCAAATTCAAATCGCAAGATACAACTTTGATGGAATATATGATGAAGCAATGATGTTATTATTATTATTACTGCACCAAACAGCGTTTCTTCGCCAAAGGTGGTTTAATTAAATAATTTTTAAAAAAATATTTACAATTGATTTACATAAAATAGTTGATTCAATAATTGTATCGAATCAACAATCTATTGCCAATCCTAATGATTTCGGAGCAAGTCTCTGTGATTGCTGAACTACAAAAATGAATCGAAATGAAACAAACAATTAATGGTTAATCTATTGGTTTCATAAATAATTCATTCAATCTTTTCTTAACTACTTCCGAACTGACATTTAAGTCTATTACAAATTCATTCAACATTTTATCATTATAGTACTTGTTGAAAGTTTCAATTAAAATATTCAAAGGCATATGTTTTTGATATCCATGATTAACAGATTGAATTCTTAAAAATTCAATATTTCTGACAGAATGATATGGAATTCTGAATTGAATTTTTTCCAAAAGAACATCCGAACAAATTTCACCCTTGATCAGCTTCAGGATGAACATTATTTGAGCAATATTCCTGCGATTCTCTAAAGAAATCATTCGTAACAGCAGCAGTCTATGTTCATACTTTGGGAGGTGAAATCCATTATTCCATTTGAATCTTCTTAAAGCATACAGCAAAAATTGCTTCTGAACAGACTCAATTCGTCTTGCTTGTCCCAAGTTGTGAGTGTTCCAAACCTGAGAACCATATTCTAAAATAGGAATAACGAAACTAAAAAATAAAATTTTAATTGTATATGAATCATTAAAATCTCTTGCAAAACGTTTGATCCAGGCCAGTCTTGATCTTGCTTTTGCTATCATTGATTCAATATGAGCTTTGAAATTAAGTTTCTCGTCCAAAATCACACCTAGATCTTTAATCTGATCAACTCTTTCAATATTTGAATCACCAATCGAATAATTAAATTCAATCGCATTACCAAAGCGTTGAAAAATCATCAATTTTTGGAGAGTTAAACAATCATCAATTGAAGCAATATTGTGGGAAAGTCTAACATCATCTGCAAATGAAAGAATTGATGAGTTACCACTGAATTTTGGTAAATCAATGATAAACAAAATAAACAAAGTTGCAGCAATGGGATAACCTTGACCCGTACCCGAAAAAACCTCAATAGGATCTGATTCACAATCATTTACTTTAATAATTTGTTTTCTACCATTCATATAAGAATTGATCCAATTTAAAAGTTGCGAATTCAATCCCATGATATTTAATTTATGTATCAAAAGTTCAATATTTACAGAATCAAATGCTTTAGCAACATCAATGTAAATTGCATCTGTTTGATTATGTGGCTTTAGTTCATTTAACGTCTGAGAAGTAAATTCAACCAAATTCGTAATGGTTGATCTTCCCTTTACAAAACCATGTTGACTCGCATCAACCATATTCTCAATATGAAAATTCAAGTGTTCGTAAAAATTCGCAATAATTGAATCCAAAATCTTTGGAATCACATTTTGTAAAGCAACACCCCTGTAATTTTCAATATCATTCCTTGAACCACTCTTGAATATCGGTTTAACGAAAGATGATTTCCATAAATTAGGAACATAACCAGACTTGAGTGATTTGTCTAACAAAATGGAAATTGGTTTACTCAAGGTACCAATACATTTTTTAATAAACAAATTAGGTAACCGATCAGGACCAGAAATCAAATTGTTTGAAATTTCAAGAATTTTTTGAATAATATCTGCTTCATCAATAATCAATTTGGGAATATTTTGACATAAATTCACAATAGCTTCAAAACTTCCGAAGTTACATATATCTGATAAACTTAAATTGTGTCGAGTATATGCAGAAGCGAAAAATTCACCAAAAAGATTTGCAATTTCTGTATCTTTGCAAGATTTTCGATCATTGTAATGCATTTCATTCGGAAAGTCATTGGTAGTCTTCCTAATTGCATTAACATACTTGAAAAATTCCATTGGATCATCGACAATTAATTCCTCCATTTTCATCTTATAGTTATTATAAGCAATTCGAGAATATCTATTATATTCCGTACGAGCAATTTTAAAACAATTATCATCTTCCAATGAATTATACCTTTTTTTACGCAATTTATTCAATTTATTCTTTAAATTAATCATATTTGAATCAAACCATTTTGGATGAGTAGAAACAATTCTTTTCTTTAACTTAATATGAGAGTCAATTGCGTTATTGACACAAGAATAAAAATTGTTCAAATTAATATCAAGTGAGTTATCAGATAATAACAAATCCCAATTAATATTGTTGAAACAATCATTTATGATATTATAATCAGCATTTCTAAAATCAAGAAAAAAACAATGATTGAAATTATTGAAATCATTCTGGCTTCCATAAATGACAATCTTAATGGATTTGTGATGGATCTCAGATTTCACCAAGAAAACATCACTATTTAGGCAATATAACAAGTCTGGGTCATTTGTCCTGATCAAATCCAACATTTTACCATTATCATTTGAAAAACTATTTATTTGTGATAATCCAAACTCATGAAAGGAATCCAAAATAAACAGTTCCTTCCTTGAACACGCATTAATAGGGTAGGAAATGTTTGGATTATCAATGTCATTCGAAATCCACAACAAATCAGGCAAATTGAAATCACCCGATACAATAATTGAATCTTTGTGAATTGATTTCGATAATAAGAAATTCATTGCATTAATAATATTCTCAAAAACTTTGAATGGCGAATTTTGTCTAATATACAATTCAACCAAATAAAACTTTCGTAGTTTAATGTTAATACTAATACAAATAATTTCTGCACCATATAATTCCCCATCAAATATTAACTGACCATTTAAAGACTTGTGAGTGGCAATCAAAACACCGCCACCATTTGTCTTCTTAATAGTCTGATCCCTTTCAGTATGATCCGATCGATCACAACGAAACACATCAAAATTATTTGGAAAAATTTCATTGTTATTGATGGTGCAATCCAAATGTGTTTCACATAACATATAAACTTTGAACTCATTAATCAATAAATTTGAAAAAAATTCAGGTATTTTAGTCTTTAATCCGTTGATATTGCACGAATAAATGTAGCTATTTGTGTCAACAACATTGTTATGAATATTCAATAACGGAAAATGGGTTGGTTCATTTGAAAGGGAACAAAATTTTGATGAAATTGAGCCGGATTCATATATTGAGGATACTGAATTGGATTCATGAAAGGAACCGGATACATTTGATTCCAAAAAGGAAGTTGCTGATATTGATTATAACGAGGTTATTGCAAATGATGAGGATGTTGCCAATCAACATGCCGTTGGTACTGCTGTGATGATTGTTGTTGTTGTTGTTGTTGTTCCAGCTGTCGTCGTTGCTGATTTTTAATATTTACATAATTTGAACGATGATCATTTCGAACATAGTTATGAAATCTCTGGCGTGAATCAGCAAAATAGTTACGATTATGATTCGAAATAATATGACCACGACTATTCCGGTTATTACTGTTTTTTTCAAAATTTATTTTTTTTTTTGCTGTATATGAACATTATTCACACCATTATTGTTAGAACGATTGTTATTTCGAACATTGTTATGAAATTTCCTACGAGAATTAACAAAGTGATTCTGTTCGGGCTTATGATGATAATGATGAGAATCTGAAATAATTCTCCATGTTCCATCTTCATATCTTCTCGCTAATCCAAAATATTCTATATTTTCCAACATTTCGTTCGGTTTTTTCATTCTTATTTTGACAATCAGACGGATTATTTCTGCGAGAACTATTCTGTTTTGCATTTGTTTTATTGTTTTTGTTACTCAATTGAGATTTGTTCATATTCACCGTTTTTCTATCCTTCATTATAAAAGGTTTCACAGAGAACTCAGGACCCCAAATTTCAGGATTACAAATTATCCTTGAACATTCCTCTGTTAATGTCAAAACTTTACATGAAACAAACTTGCCTGCGTTTCTACTTCGCTTGTGGAAATTTAACATCTCAATGGAAAATGCGTTATCAAGTAATTTGGTCTTTTCAATGATAATTTTCTTTACATCATCAGGCTTGGTACCATAAACAAACCTCGAAATATGAATCATGTAAACTCCATTGAATGGTTTAGGTACTTCATTTAAGTTCTTCAAAACCTTTAGCCGAGATGAAATATTTTTGAATAACATTGAATCTCCAATGTCACTATTTTGACTAAACTCAGCATGACTAGTCAGATCATTATTAGTGCTGTTTTTACCAGCAACATTCATTGAGTCGTCATCATTTATTTCACTACACGTATCATGGAATTGCTCCGTATTCAATTCTGCATCAAGTTTTCCTTTATTATTTATATTGAAATTACAAACTTCACATGACACGGCAAATGGCGAATTTTCATTGAAAATATAATTGAAAAATTTCAGATTCTCATCATTATCATTATCTGGTTTCACAATTCTCCATGTTCCATCTTCATATCTTCTCGCTAATCCAAAATATTCTAGTAGTTTTTTAACTTTCTCTTCTCTTTGTCTCATGCATTGAATAAATATTTGATTTTTGCAAAATTTGCACTTCAGATAAAGGCCACAATAGGTCAAACCTTGGCACATATTAGTGACACAGCAATGCAAATTCGATAGTGACATATTAACAACAATAAAAAATAATACTTTTTGGAAAATCACAAATAATTGAAATCAAAATCACTTTTATGAATAAATTTCAATGATTCCCTATGAATTAGTATTTTATTTTTGCAAAAATGCTAAATTTATGTAAAAATTAAACCGAATAATTATTTAAAAATAAAAAAAAATACTCCAGTTTAAATAAACGATACATGTAGTAATGACAGTTAACATAACCTGTTAGATAATAACATAACCTGTTAACATAACCTGTTTGATGTTGTTTGATAATAATCAAACTTTGATTCATTTGATTTCTCATTCTGAAACAGCAAATGCACATTTGATGAGATTGTCAAATCTCTAAGCGTTCACCTTCTTGTTCTTTATCTTTTGATATTCAAAATAAGTCATGAAAACTTCAGCTCGATCTAAGTTGATTTATTGGTCGCACCATCAAATTTTCAAATTAACTGGATGGGACATGGTGAGGACATAGAATTACGGTGTACTCATGAACTACCAAAACCCCATCTAAAATGTATGTAAGGTACATAGCGCTTCGATCGCAATAATTTTGAAATGTACGCTAATGTCACCACCATGGGATGGGACTTCAAATCAGATGATTCAACTAATTTTGAAGGGCTTCAACTATATTTATTTTAAAATTGAGTAAATTTTTTGAGGATACTAATTTCCAATATTTTCGAGGTTGATCAATTCGAATCTGATTTTTGTCAATGATTATTACAGTTTCATCAATGTGCTTCAATTTCTATTATAGAAATTCTTCCACTAGTCGATATAGAGCTGGAAGCACAGTAAGAAAACAAAGAAAACTCTTCTTTTAGTTTTTCCTCTCAAGCATTTCAAATAATGTTCAAAATTCCAAATATGTATTCTCCCATACCGAAAATTTTTCAAAAAATTTAAAAGAAATAGAACAAGATTTTTTCCATCCGTACGATGAACTTTTCCGCATTGTAAATCTAACGCATAAAATTTATCCAATTTCTGTTACGAATAATTGGATGAGAGTCCGAGTAATTTGAAACAGCATTAATTTTTGAGTTTTAAATAAATAATTGCGTAAGAAACAGATGAATGCCAATATTTTCACTTTGTCGGTCGATGTAAACGTGATTCAGCAAACAACAAATATCTCACATTTACGGTGACAATAATTAATTGCGTTAATTTTTCAAAAAGTTTAATTTTTTTAGTAAGTTTAAAGACAATTTTATAAGTGTGCATTGAAATTCATTCATTGAATATAGTCATTTCATTAATGTTAACAATTATTTGTGATTTCTTTACAAGTGTTAATATTTGTTGTTGTAAATATGTCTACGGAAGAAGTTCATTGCTGTGTTGAAAGTGGATGCAAGGGTTTGACATATGGTGGATTATCATTACTATCCAAATTTTGTAATAATCAAATTTTTATTCAATGTATGAGGAGAAGAGATGAAAAAGTACTACAAAAGTACTACTAAAAGTACTTTACTTGAATATTTCAAAATTTTGCGAAAAACAGAGGATGGAACATGGAGAATTGTTATACCGTTTGATGAAAGTGATGTGAATTTCAAATTCTTCCGATATATTTTCAATGAAAATTCACCTTTCGCCGTATCATGTGAAGGTTGTTCTTTTAAATTTAAATCTAGCATGAAAGATGATATTGCTTTGAATTCGGAACAATTTCATGAGTGTTTTAATAATACAAATACAAAAGGTATAAATGCTGAGATTAATGATGATACTACTGTTAGTTTTGACAATCATGATTTGAGTAATGATTTGGACAGCATTGCTATTGATGATAATTTATTTGCTGATGCCATGAGCAGATTTAAAGTTTTAAAGGCTCAAAATAAAATACCAAATAAAGGTATTTATTCAATTCACTTGTTAAGATTTAAAAAAAATACAAGTATTGATGTTATAAAGAAGATCATTATAGATAAAACTAAATTACTGGCTGATTCATTCACAATTGAAATTTTGCCTTATACTAAATTTAGTAAAAATGTCAATTTATTTATTTCATTCAAGATTTCAGTTTTCACTGAGGAAAATTTTTTGACATTGATTAATCCAAAAATTTATAGGGAGCCAAATTATTCTGCTGTTCCTTTTATTCCTGAAGAAAATGAAGAAACTATGAAAAATTCATCAAAAGTCTCGAAAAATGTTAAAATAAGCGATGAATATGTGAACAAAAACAGAAGACGAAATGAAAGACAGAATGAAGATATTGAAAATAATAACAACAAAAACTGGAGCAAAAACATTAACAAAAGCAACAACAAAAACATCAATAGGAACAACAATAGAAACAATAACAGAAAAAATGGATTTAAATTTAATTTTAATTCCTTTTCTTTTCAGATTCGAACAAGAAGACACAAAGGCGCAACATGGGTCGCCGTCCAGCTAGATGCTATCGTTACTGCAAAAATAAGCCGTAACCAAAATCACGTTTCTGTCGTGGTGTGCCAGATCTAAAAATCCGTATTTTCGATTTGAGCAAAAAGAAGGCCCACGTAGAAGATTTTCCACTATGTGTCCATTTGGTGTCCGATGAATACGAATAGTTGAGTTCAGAAGCTTTGGAAGCTGGACGTATCTGTTGCAACAAATATTTGGTCAAGCATTGCGGTAAGGATCAATTCCATATTCGTATGCGCGTCCATCCATTCCATGTCATTCGGATCAACAAAATGTTGTCGTGTGCCGGAGCTGATAGGCTCCAAACTGGAATGCGTGGTGCTTTTGGTAAACCACAAGGCACGTAATTGGTCAACCAATCATGTCAGTGCGTTCAGCTGATCGATACAAGGCTCAAGCTATTGAAGCTTGCGTCGTGCCAAGTTCTAGTTCCCAGGACGTCAAAAGATCTTCATTTCGGAAAAATGAGATTTCACCAAATTCGATCGTGCACGCTATGAAGAACCCCGAGACCAAGGACGTTTGGTTTCAGATGGTTGCAATGTTAAATACAAACCAGAACATGGTCCAATGGCTGCATGGGAAAAGGTTCAAGCTCAAATTTTTGCTGAATCTAATTAATTCAATCGATTTTGATACATGCTGGACAACTTATGCAACATCAAAATTGAAATGAACGAAAAAACAAATTGGAATAAAAATAAGCATTTTTTTATTACATAAAAATGATAACAGCAATAATAATATTGGTCATAATAATTATAGGTTTTTCCATAAGAAGCAGAATAATTTTAATAGGAAATTTAGTGTTCATCATACTAAGTTTGATTATAGTCATAATAACAATCGTTGGTTTCATCAACGTCGTTTTGATTACAATCAGCACAACGATAACCAATGGAATTGGCGACCATTTTTGCCCCAACAGTTTTTCAATCAAAATCTACAAAATACTAACTGTAATGGTTCTTCATTTTTACAACAACAGCAAAATCAAAAGAATTCTATTGGAAATAATAATTGGAATGGTTATCCTTTTTGGAATCAAACGTACCCAGTTCCATACGTGAATCCAATGCAGTATCATCATTACATGAATTCGCCCCGCATTCATCAAAATGCTGTACCATTTCAGATGTTTTAACCTATACCAGTGATGAGAGGATGACAAATTATATTTACTCGTGCAATGTAAATGATTTGAAAACAAAAATTCCGGAATTTTTATCGAATATTTTGATTAATGAATTTAAAATATATATGTTATGTGAAATTATTATTATTCTGCACCATACAGCGTTCCTCCGCCAAAGGTGGTTTATTAAAAATAAATAAATTAAAATTTACAATATAATAAATACAATTCAAATGATTCAGCATTTGCACCGATTAACAATCTATTGCCAATCCTAACGATCTCGGAACAAGTCACTGTGATTATTAACTGCAATACTGAATCGTACAAAGATATAGAGAACAGTGATCAACCTATCTGCCTCTTGAACAATTCATTCAATCTCTTTTTTATTACATTTGAGCTGACATTGAAGTCTATTAAAAATTGATCCAAAAGTGGTGTCTTTACATTATAATAATTGTTGAATGTTTCAATCATAAAACTTAAAGGCATATATTTTTGATAGCCATGATTAACAGTGTCCTGAATACTCAAAAATCTAACATTTCTGACTAACCTGTAGGGAACTCTAAATTTAATCTTCTCTGAAAGTACATCCGAGTAAATTTCGCCCTTGATTAATTTTAGTATGAACATCACTTGAGCAACCTTCCTACGGTTATCCAGGGAAATCATTTGAAGTAACATCAATCTATGCTTATATTTTGGAAGGTGATAGCCATTGTTCCATCTGAATCTCCTCAAAGCATAAAGCAAAAACTGTTTTTGAACAGATTCTATTCGTTTCATTTGTCCCAGATTGCGAGTATTTCAAACTTGAGAACCATATTCTAAAATTGGAATAACGAAACTAAAAAACCATTTTTGGTATATGGGTCATTAAATTCCAATGGGATAGTGTGCCTTACAATGAAAATCAAGAGCACAAACAATAGCGCCATCTGTTCGTATTACGTATATTTTGTTGAAATTTCCGATACGTTTCTATTCTCTCCACAAGCAGATGACATACGTATTTACAAAATGACTGACTATTCGTGTTTACAGTGCGATTCATTGTCGTTATATTTTATTATTTATGTGGTTTTAATATATGGATAAATTTGTTTTTTTATTTTTTTTAATTTATTCAAGTAAATAAATTTCAATTATTATCGAATAAAATTTCTTTTTCACTAAAGCTCAAACATTTTATGATGAATGCATTAAATTACATGAAATAAAAATTTTCTGCACAAAATCTAGTATCTTGGTTAAATTTTAGGTGGCGCTTATAGAATTTTTACGGAAAAATTTTTGACATTTTCCATTCCAACGCTATCCCATTGTTAAATTCTCTTGCAAAACGTTTGATCTAAGCAAGTCTTAATTTGGCTTTTGCTATCATGAATTCAATATGAGCTTTGAAATTAAGTTTCTCGCCCAAAAACACACCAAGATCCTTAATTTGTTCGACTCTTTCAAGTATTGAGTCATTAATGGTGTAATTGTGATCGATAACATCTCCAAAGCGATGGAATATCATTATTTCAGACTTCTTAACTTCTTTAACATTTAATTTCAAGTGATTTCTTTCAAAATACTTTACCACATTGTTTAGATCTTCTTGAAAAATAAAACAATCATCAATAGAATTTATGTGGTGAGTGTTAGAATCAATCAATGTGAGTAAAGAGCAAGTCAATTCCACATAAAACAAAAATGTATGTAATGAAAAGTCGTTTGGTTTCTTTTCTTTTATAATTACTTTCACTATAATTTCTGTTCTTATTCACTAAACATTAAAATGATAATTTAACTTAATATAAAAAAATAATGATTAACAGATTAAATTTTATGCTATGCGCAAACAATGAAATCTAAGTTTCTTGTGAACTGAATTTAATGAAATGAGACAATTGATCAATTGATTAATATGTGACTTGTTGCGACGACGACTGACGAAAGAAGAGATGGAATTTCACTTTGTGAATTCTTACATGCCGAATTTGACATGTCATTTGCACTTGTCAAATGTACTGTCGAATGAATTATTTCCAATTCGCTGTATTCACTCAAGTTGTAAAACAATGACAAATTTATACTTCGTTTACATTTCGAAGTTGTAACATACTGGGGGGGGGGGGGGGCCGAGAGCTCTTTGATGATCTTTTGCCTATCAAGGACTTTTATTTTTTATTTTCTCTTTGTCATAATCTCTTATGACTGTCTCTGCATTGATATGCAATTCGAGATAGTGGGCTGGATTTGATCGTTTTAGAGTTCGGTTTTATGAATGAAATTCTATTTTTTTTTTTTTTTTTTTTTTTTTTTCGAGAATCGGTGTCGGTGATGCATGTTCTATCTAGCGTTTGTCATATTTTATGTTTCAATCAATTGAGCAATTGTTCTGTAAAAAAAAAAAATGTAAATTGATTGCATTATTTAACAGAATTTGATTTATGAATTAATTGTTTGAAGTTAATGTAATATAACATTGCAATTCTTTGGATTATTTTTAATTTTCTTGGTTTCAATGAATTCGCTTAAATAAATAAAAAAACCAAAGGTTGCTTTTTTGCCAGACATCTTGTAAGCATGTATCCTTTTATCTTCTGAAATGAAATAAATATTAAATGCAAACAAGTTTTCTTGTTTGTGATTAGTGAAGGAAATAACATTTTTTGAGTGTAGTTTCGGTGACGGTACCTAATCGATTTCCCTCTTCTCCCAATTCAACCCGAATCCTCCAATGACCGATCCATTCGACATTCCACCAATTCGTTATCAATTGGTAATTTGCATAACTTTGAAATTGATCGTATGCATTTACCATGTGTGGTTATCAAAGTGGCTACTCGTGGAAGTTTATCATTTCCCATATGTAATTTTTCAATTCTCCCCATCAACCAAGTGTTTGGTGGCAAATTATCATCTTTCACAAGTACTAAGTCGTTAACTTCAAGTTTTTCCTGTTTCGAATTCCATTTGTTTCGATTTTGTAAATGTAGAAGCCAACTTTGAGACCATTTTTGCCAGAATTGTTGGTGAATTCTTTGCATCAATAAGTATCGTTTAGTTGGTGATTCATCATGGACAATAGATTCTGGTGGTGCCAGTAATGAATCACCGATGATGAAATGACCCGGCGTAATGACTTCGATGTCATTGCTGTTTAATGGACACAGAGGTCTGGAATTGAGACAACTTTCAATGCGGATTAAAATAGTGTTCAATTCTTCATATGTAAAAATGTGGTCCCCAATTGCGCATTTAAGATGATGTTTCATCACCCTAATGTTGCCTTCCCATAGTCCACCGAAATTCGGAGAATATGGAGGGATAAAATGCCAAGTAATTTCTTTACGAGTGAAAAATGGCATGACAGATTCAATGGCACTTTTATATGACGTGAACTCTTTATTTATTTGTTTGCTGGCTCCAGTAAAATTGGGACCGTTATCACTAAATATATGTGAGCAACAGCCACGACGACCAATGAATCTTTGAAAAGCAGCGAGAAAATCATCTGTTGACAAACCAGTTGTGATGTCTAAGTGAATACATTTTGTTGTCATGCAAATAAAGAGAACAATGTATCCTTTGTATCGGGTGTTTCCCCTGAATTTACTCGATTTCAGCCAAAATGGACCAGTAAAATCGATTCCAACAGACGCAAAAGGTCTAGAATAATTGACTCTATGAAACGGCAAATTTCCCATCAACTGTGTAGCTGGTTTTGGGTGATTACGGAAGCATTTTACACATTTTTTAAGATGGTTTTTTACAACACGAGAAGCGTGAACAATCCAAAATTTTTTCAAAATTTGAGAAAGTGTGAGCGAGAATGCACCATGTTCTGTTATGTTATGAGCATCGTTGACGATTGATTTTGTCATTTCATGATTGTTTGGAATTATAATTGGATGTTTCTGGTTGAAAGAAAATAATTGAGAGTTTTTTAATCGACCAGTTATTCTCATTAAATTATTTTCATCTAAAAATGGAACCACTCCCGATAAAACACTTTTATGTGGTATGCTTTCATGATTTTTTAACGCTTTTAATTCGTCTGGAAAACATTGTTCTTGCAACAAACGTAAAATATGAATTTCAGCTGTTTTTATTTCTGACACCGTGAGATTTTTATTGCGGATTTCTTTTTTCGAAATTACAATATTTCTCCATCTCAATAACCAGGCTGTAATGCGACATGTTTTTTGAAATGACGAAAACCGCTTCAAAAAGTTGTTTTCAATAATTTGAATTGAAGTTTTAGAATGGTTAACCTTAATGTCGAGGTCTTTCATTGAAAATGTTAATTGTTCAGGCCAATTTTCTTCTTCAAATTGTAAAAATTTTGGTCCTTGCCAATATGATTCTGTCCTGCAAAGTTGATTAGGAGTTGCGCCCCGCGACGAAATGTCGGCTGAATTATTTTCAGATGAAACATGAAACCAATTAATTGATTCGGACTTTGAGTGAATGAATTCAATACGGTTTCTTACCATTATTGGTTTACTTGGTTTATTACGAATCCAGCATATAACGATAGAAGAGTCAGACCAAAAATATTGTCTACTTATTTTAATTGAAATTGCATTCTTTGCCCACCACATTAGTTTGGTGCCCAACACTGCTGCACTTAATTCGATTTGTGGAATTGTCAACAAACTATTTATCGGAACGATTTTTGATTTCGTTGAAATGAGATTTGTGTAAATTTGATTATCAACTGTTTTAATTCGTAGGTAAATCGATGCAGCGTAAGCTTGCATAGACCCATCACAAAAAACGTGAAGTTCAGCTACAGAAAATTTCGATGGTTCAAATTGAAACCATCTTGGAATAGTTATTCTTGAAATTTCTGGTAACATTTCATAAAATTTTTTCCAGTCATTTTGTAATTCACTTGGAATTGGTTCGTCCCAATCAATTTTTAATTTGTAAATTTGTTGCATGAAAATTTTTGCTGTGAGAATGATTGGATTGATGAGACCCAAAGGGTCGTATATTCTTGTAATGTATGATAAAATGTTTCGTTTTGTCCAATTTGGACTTGGCAAATCATTTGAAACTTTATATTGAAACGAATCGGTCTTAGGCTTCCATGCTATACCTAAAGTTTTAATTGAATTATCATCGGAAAAGAGTTGAACTAAATCATGAGCGTAGTGTTCTTTCGGAATGGCTTGTAACAATTCAGGATTATTTGCTAACCACTTTCTCAACTCGAAACCTCCCGATTTTAGAGCGAATCTGACTTGATCTATTAATTCAAGAGTATTTTCAATGGTATCACTACCCGAACATACATCATCAACGTATGTTTGTTTTTTGATTACATCGTGAGCTAAGGGATAGTTAACTTGCTCATCTTCAGCAATTTGATGCAAGGTTCTAATAGCAACAAACGGTGCTGAAGCAGTTCCAAATGTAACTATATTTAAATAATAATCTTGAATTTCACCCGATTCATTATACCAGAGAATTCTTTGATATTGTGCGTCCTTTTTGATGACATCAATGCATCGATACATTTTCTCGATATCCGCTAAAAAGACGAATTTATGTAATCGCCAGTTCAATAATACAGCATTTAAATCATTAAGAATGCGTGGACCAATGCACAATATATCATTGAGAGAATTACCGTTAGAAGTTTGCATGGAAGCATCGAAAACTACCCTACATTTTGTTGTGAGTCGAGACATTTTAACTACGGCGTGATGTGGTAGGTAACATGTAAATTGTGATGGTTTATTAGTTAAGGAATCAAATGAAACACATTCATGTTCAGTTGTATCGCATGGTATCATTTGATTCAAAGAAACGTATTCGTTCATGACCTGATGATATAATGACTTTAACTCTGAATTTTTATCTAGTTTTCTTTCCAATGCATAAAAACGTTTTAACGCTAAGTGACGAGATTTGCCAATTGTGAGTGAAGAGTCAAAGAGTGTTTTGATTGGTAAATGAACTAAGTATTTTCCATTTTTTTGTCGATGATGCGTTTCTTGATAATGTTTTTCACACCATGTATTTTCTGAATTATCTTCAACTTGTTCCGGAATGCCTTCTATTTCAAAAAATTGATTTGTCATATTGTTTATTTCAATCGAAGTTCTATGACAATTAATTTGAAATTCAGAATCTTCCAATGCTTGACAGTCTGAATCGAAAACAGAGCCAGAAATTATCCAACCAAAAACTGTGTCTTGTGCTAGTAGATTGTGATTTTCGTTTTTAATTTGACCCGTTTTTATCATTTGAGCGTAAACGTCCGCCCCAAATAATAGGTCGATATTGCGAGATTTTGTGAAATGAGGGTCTGCTAACCTCAAATGTTCTATTTCCGGCCAATGAAAATTGCTAATGGACATGTTTGGTATTTTGTCCGTGACAGATTTAGAAATAGTTGCGAGAATAGAAATTTCAAATGAGTTATCGAATTGTGATGTGAGTGTGAGTGATGTTATTAATTTTCCAGTGGATTGTAAACCATCCGGACATTTGATAGTTGAGTTAGATCGAATTTGTTTTAACCTCAACGTATCGGCGGCATTTTTTGTGATCATGGCTCCTGTTGAACCTTGATCAACTAATGCCCGAATTGGAATGAAAGTATTGTCAAATAATTTAACATGTACAATAGCTGTTGGTATAAGTACCTCGATAGGTTTTGGAATGTTAAATTTTCCATAAGGGTCGACAATAACTTTAGAATTATTGATTTGAAGGTGATTGCTTTGAACCACTTGATTTGTGTTAGAAGGTGGTTGATTTGTTGGGTCTAACTGCTTGTTTGATGATGTGGGAAAATGAAGTAAGGTGTGATGACGAGATCCACATATCTGACAATTGAACCGACTAGTGCATGAATTGACTTTGTGATTGGGTGAAAGACAATTCAAACAAAGCTTTAATTTATCAATCGATTGTTTACGATGAGTAACATCTTGATTCAATAAAGCGCTACATTTATAGATTATATGTGTTTTATCTTTACAATAAAGACACTTCAATTCAGTTTGATAGTTCTGAAATTTATTCGAAGGTTTTGAATGTTTTGACTGCACTTGAACATGGTTTGTTTTAATTGTTTTCGAATGAATTCTATTTGAATTCGAATGAGATTGTGGTTGACAAGAGTGCGTGTTGTTATTAGGCTGAGCCATGAGCTCCCAAGATTCTAGAGTTCGAAAACGTTTTTCTAAAAATTCATTGAATTGAGAAAGTGATGGAATTTCAGTGGAAATTCCCAAAGAATTTTCCCATTGCTGATGAGTGGTGTGTGGTAATTTAGAAACTAATAAATGCACAATGATTTTGAATGCACTTTCAGAATTCGTATCTACATTTTTTAAACCATTAATGCAAGAACTTAGTAACTGTTTTATTGTTTTCAATTTACTTGACGATTCCTTTTCTATTTTCGGAAATGAAATGATGGCATTTAAGTGAGAACTAAATAAAACACGTTTATTATCATACCGCTGTATTAAGGTTTGCCAAGCGACGGTATAATTGTTATCGGTTAAGGGTAAAGTCATGATGTCGGCGTCAAATTCGTTGGGAAGAGCACTTTTTAATCGCCGAAATTTTTCGATATTCATCATGTATGAATTAGAATGCACTAAACGTAAGAATTGATCGTGAAACGCGGGCCAGTCTATATAATTTCCACTAAATTTTGGTAGATCTAGCTGTGGTAAACGTAGTGAATAATCATCTAACCTTAATTGTCTTGGCTGAACTTCTGAATTATGGATTGATGTGTCAATGTCTTTTGTTTTGTTTTCAAAACTCCTTGCTTTTTCTGTTACCACACACACGAAATCAACTACCGCTTCATCAAATGTGCTATATGTTTCATTTTTAAAGTAATCATGCTTTCGATCGAGACTTGAGCGTACCAACAAATTATGATTCTCATCAAATTGCCGTTGAAATTCTTTAATTGATTTTAATCTAGCTTCACAATGTGTGGCTGTTGTTCTAGAACCAAGTTTTCTGAAATTAGTGCACATTTTATTGAAACGGTCCAATAAATCATCTTGTAATAATAGCGTACTAGCCACGTTGTCGAGAGAATCTTGAAAATTATCGAGTGAGTCATTGTTATCACTTTTACCCTGTGTAGCCATTTTATTTAAATATGTAAATTAAAGTTGCTAATGAAATCTCACACGTAAATGTGAAATTGTTGTAACTCTGTACAAATATGAAACTCACAGAAAAAGTAGTAAATTGAATTAAATTTTCTTTTTTAAAAATAAAATTTTATTAAGAAAAATTTATCAAACAATGCAAATCAACAATTTCATTCAAATTTATCCATTAAATGATGCTGTGATCAGAAAGATACTGTAAAAGAAAACTAAAAAAAACTTCTTCAGTCGATGAATAATCGCCAATTGATTGTTGTTTGATCGAAGATGAAGTGAATTTATTGACGAATAAATTCTTTGAAATAAATTGTAAGTTGAAATTGAATTGAATTGCGTTGCTATTATTTGATTTGCTCTTTGTTCCAATTAAAATTGAAACTCAGTTGAATTGAAAATGAAATTCGATGACGAAATTGAAATTGATAATCGACCTTCGTAATGTGTTTGAAGTTTTTTTTTTTTTAAAAAATTGCTAAAATGATTTGAATTGTTGGTTTGATTGATGAAATGTTCAAATGATCAAATCTATAGATGACACGATGTCGAATGTCGATGTGAGGTTATGTCGAATAAAAAAAAAACCTTTTTTCCTTTTGTAAACTCGTGTTTCAAGTTGGAATGAAAGAGAGATAAAAAAAAAGAAAAAAAAAATACCGTTTGTACCGAAACCACTCACCCAAAATGTTGCAAAATGATGAAAATGCCCAATTCACCAGTCGTCGTCTAAATAATTGCTCAAATTTATTTTAATTAAAAAAAAAGAAAAATTTAATTGTTTTAAGAACAGAATTCACAGACGCGGTAAAAAAAAAAAAATAAAAAAAGATTTTAAACCTAACTTCGCTTTGCTACCATTTTTATGTTAGAATCAATCAATGTGAGTAAAGAGCAAGTCAATTCCACATAAAACAAAAATGTATGTAATGAAAAGTCGTTTGGTTTCTTTTCTTTTATAATTACTTTCACTATAATTTCTGTTCTTATTCACTAAACATTAAAATGATAATTTAACTTAATATAAAAAAAAATGATTAACAGATTAAATTTTATGCTATGCGCAAACAATGAAATCTAAGTTTCTTGTGAACTGAATTTAATGAAATGAGACAATTGATCAATTGATTAATATGTGACTTGTTGCGACGACGACTGACGAAAGAAGAGATGGAATTTCACTTTGTGAATTCTTACATGCCGAATTTGACATGGAAAAAAAAAATCGAAATCTTTTCATTTTGTGAAGATATTTTCAAAAATGTGAGTGTCGGTAAAATTAGTTCGCGCAGTGTATATATAGTCTATATTTGAACGCATGCTTCGATATTCGCATGTCAAGTGTGATGCGTCTATGCGCAAATCGTTTTACTGTGCGTAAATCATTTGTTGTAAACGATTTTCGCACAGTTGCATCACACTCATAAAAATTTACAATATTCAAGTGAACATTGTTCATTTCTTAATGACATTCATTAGGGATATTTTTGTAAAAGAAGTACTTGAACTGCGCTGTTTAAACAGTGGAACAGGTCACGCAGATAAAGTGATGACTCGAATCGTTCGTGCCATAATATCACCTGCTTTGCTTTCAACATACACTTGGTCCGGAAGAGGGAAAGGCAAAGAGATAAAAAACTCGTTCAAAAATTTTCATAATGTGCAAAAATTAATATTCACTTCATTAAACAATGTTCAAAAACCTATTGTATGGAAGATTGAATTCGTGATATTAAGAGAAAAATATTGAAATACGCATATCTATCTGCATTACCAATCACAGAGACATGATTTTGAAAATAGCTAATTGCATTAGCTAATGTATAACATAAAATTTTTTTTCAAATGTTTGATATTTTGACATAAATATGGCTGTTTGCCATTAATTCAATGCAAGTGATCATGATCTAATCACAAATCTATTATGTTTTCGTTAATGAATAAATTATAATTCTTTGTTTAATCTAATAACAACGCATTAACACAATTGAGTCATGTTATTTTTACTTTTATTTTGGGTAAAAAAAATCCTTAGGTATTAATGTTTAACTCATGAAATATCTGTACAATTTTTGCGCACATTTTCTATTTTTTTATAGGCATATGTTATGTACATCTTATGCTCTTCTTATATACTATCTTATTAGACACTATACACATTTTATGCACAATATATAATTCCAAACAACATCATCAAATGGATAAAATCTTACTTGTCAAATCGCAAACAGTATGTGAAAGTTGGAATCGTCGAATCAGTAGATTTTATTGTTAACTCAGGCGTACCACAGGGGAGCCATATTGGTCCAACACTTTTCTTGCTGTTTATAAACGATTTGCCGTCTATTATTTCAAATGATGTGTTTTTATCATTGTTTGCCGACGATGTCCGAATTGCTAAGATAATAAATCAACAATCAGACACTCTTCAGCTTCAAACTGCAATTGACTTGCATAGAAATTGGTGCGATACAAATGACTTGCATCTAAATCTCGACAAGTGCTCAATTTTATCGCTTCATCGCAGCAGGAACCAACCACAACCGACTTATTATTCTGGCGATAATCAAATCGCTAATTGTATTGAACAACGTGACCTGGGTGTTGTCATTGACAACAGACTAAGTTTCAAACAACATTCAGATTTTATTATTTCGAAATCAAGCTCCGCATTGGGTTTTGTTAAACGCCTCTGCCGGGAAATTGGCGACCAATCAATACTAAAGGCAGTCTATTCGGCGTTCGTTCAATCGAATCTTGATTATGCGAGTACAGTATGGCTAAATATTACATCAACAAAGTCCACGATGATCGAAAGTATCCAAAGACAGTTCACAATGTATGCGCTTCGTGAATACCCAAACGCATCAAATAACTATCAATTTTCACCGTACGATAACCGCCTCAATGTTTTAAATATGACTAGTCTTAAACGTCGTAGAATTAATTTCGCTCTACTGTTTTTGTATGACCTTTATGACCTTATGACAGATCAAATTCATTGTCCATTTGTGAAAAACCTATTTTATATTAGCACAAATCCTCATAATTTTCGTAACGCAGAACTTTTTAGAATTTGTAATTGTAATTTAAGTATGAACACTGATGCTCCAATCACGCAAATATGTAAATATGCTAACCTCATTAAGACCGTATTCACAGATTCCATTAATCGCAATGACTTTAAAAGAAAACTATTTATTTTGCCGGATAATTTATTTGATATTAGCTGATCATGTGATCTAACAAATGTTCGGGCCAATACAAATTTAATATGGAGAAGTGGTTACTTCTCTATATGACCTAAACCTTGAATTTTTAAATTTCTTCATAATAATATTTTGTCCCTGAAAAGGGCCGGTTTTTTTTTATGGCGGATTGCTTTATGTGATATCCGTTATGATGTTATGGATCACATGTATATCGAGGAATATTATCAAAAAATAATTATGATAATATTCCAACAATTTATCATTGTATAAATTTTCATATAATTCTCATACTAGGGGCATGTGAAAAGAGTTTCAACTATCTACCAATAGATGGCGTATACACCTTACCCCATCTATTGGTAGATAGTTGAAACTCTTTTCACATGCCCCTAGTATGCTCCGGCCAGAAAAGTGTTCCCTATATTGATATATTTTTTTATATAACTTTATTCAACTAATCAAATTTATTGTTTGTTAAGAATTTTTCGCTGATTATTTTGATATAAAATTTATGATTTTATGTTAATGCATTGCAAAGTTATATTCATTTTTAATATGAAATCCAATATGGCGGACATGACGCTCATTGCAATGTACACATAATAATTTTCTTTTGAATTGCATTTTATTTCCCATCTATGTTTGCAAGTCATAGGTCGACCCGAACATTTCTTAGGGTTGGTCTTGGGTCGACCCGAACATTTCTTAGGGTCGGTCTTGGGTCGACCCGAACATTTGTTAGGGTCGGCCTAGGGTCGACCCGAACATTTCTTAGGGTCGGTCTTGGGTCGACCCGAACATTTGATAGGGTCGGCCTAGGGTCGACCCGAACATTTGTTAGGGTCGGCTTCTAAACCAATTTCCATTCCAACTTCATACCGAAGCCAAACCTTACTATATATGGAATGAAACATCATTTTTTTTATCATTCGTAATCAAGATGGCAAGCAATCAAAACCGTATTTTTTGGTGTAAATTTTTTTTTCGAATCGCCTTCATGGCTTCGTTTTATTTTTCTTTACTTAAATTAAAAACAATGAAAACTTACAAACTAAAAAAGGAGGAAAATTTAAACTTAAATTAAGCGATGGCGTGCATTGATTTCCACCGATATCCTCCTTTTTTCTCTTTTATCAATTATCTTCATCATTTTTATTGCTGCTGCGACATTATGTAATCCAGAAATTGAGCATGTCGTAAGGCCACTTTTAGTTAAACGCAAATGGTTCACGTAAGGTGGCTTAGTGACATTTGCTTCCTCGAGAGTCATTCTCGTTTTGCAAACGGGAAACATTCCTGTGCGGCTGTTTGGGTAGCTGATTTGTTTCTTATATTCTAGCAGCAAGTACGCCAATCTAATCTCCTCCCATATTTCTATGGGGAAGAATAGACGGCCTGCCAGACAATTACAATGGAATTGTACATTTGCCAGAAATTTTGAGGAAATTATTGTCTCCATCCCTTCTATGGGTTTGATTATTGGCCTTCCGAACCAATCGATTTTTCTTTCATGATTATATGTTTGCCCATAAAATTTTTTTGGATCAATGCCGAAAGTTATTTCACTTTCGGGATGTTTTGGCTCGAAAAACTTTTGGCTGACTTCTCCCTTTCTGCCTCTTCTTTTATTACGAGCGCCCTTTGGGCGGCCTCTCTTTCTTTCTCCCTTTTCCTCTTCGTTGGTGGGTTCATTAATCAAACATAACAATTGTTTGATTAAAAGTTTGTTTCTGTGCGATAAGTATGGTAGATACTTATCGTTATATTTTATCCGTGGCTGTATGAGAGCCACAACTGCCGAAAATGGAATAGATTGGAATAAAAAAAAAATAATGATATATGATATGATATGATATGATATGATACACACACATAAATTCTACTGTCAAATACACAACTGTCAGTTTGAAATAGCTGGTTTCCAACGAAAGTTGAACATTTCACAACTTTTTCTGCGCATTTTATATACACATATATATGTATTGGTGTGCAGAAAATATTGTGAAATGTCCAACTTTCGTTGGAAACCAGCCATTTCAAACTGACAGTTGTGTATTTGACAGTAGAATTAATGTGTGTGTATGATGATGTTGTGATATGATGGTTGGGAAATGCTGTCTTAGGTCGACCCGAACATTTGTTAGGGTCGGCCTAGGGTCGACCCGAACATTTCTTAGGGCCGGCCTAGGGTCGACCCGAATATTTATTAGGGTCGGTCTTGGGTCGACCCGAACATCTATTAAGACATTTCTTCTTCAATTAAAGAATTTTTTTTATTCTTACGAATCGCCTTCATGGCTTCGTTTTATTTTTCGTTTTATTTTTAATTTAAATCGAAACAACAATTTAAACTTACAAACTAAAAAAAAGAGAAAAAGATTAAAACTAATTGAAACTATTTCCAGCAGATCCGTCTTCAGTTTCTTCTGCAGTTTCTTCTGCAGCTTCTTCTGCAGCGCCTTCTGCTGCAACTTCTGCAGCTTCTTCTGCAGCGTCTTCTGCTGTAACTCCTGCAGCTTCTACAGCTTGTGCCAAAATCGACTGGTTGCTAAAATTATCTGGCCCAACGGCCATTCGGATCAATGCACCTGTAATGAAAAATCGTTATGATTATTATGATAATTATCTCTTGCCGAAATTTTCTTACCTGGCATTATTAATGCTGTTGCCATGAGATAGAAGTAATGAGTCCGTCGATTATCGGCCGACTCATCACCTTCACCTTCTGGTGCACGCATTATATGGAATCCAGCGTTCGGTTCGCGGTCATTAGTCCGAACGCAGTAATTCGGATACTGCATTCCTGCAATTAATTAATTAATTAATAAATTATAAATTTTTTAATTAATTATTTAATTACCTGTGCGATGAGTGCTGAAATATTGCCAATCAGCATAGCCTCGTCGGTTGACAGCGATGAAATAATCGCTATAAGCGCTATCTCGATTCATCAAGCGACGAGCCGTTTGGCGTGTTATATATTCGCCGATGGCACCGGCCAACACTAGCCCACGCTTCACACGTGCTTGAGCTATCAAGTGCCGTTCTTCATTTATTGCACAGTGTATTCCAGAGAAGGCGAAAGCCAACAATACAGCTTGCCGTCGTGCCGAAAGTGTTTCGACGTCGTCGATCATACGATCGATCATTGAAATTGGTCGGATCGCTGCTGCAATGTCCGGAATACCTGTACCCGGTGTAGCAGCCCGAGGGAGCTCCTCAGGAATTTCTTCATCAGCCTCCGCTTGCGCGTCGACCTGAAGCTCAGTTAGTTGGCCCTCTGTGCAACATGTTGCGGGCTGTCATCATGTCGTTAATGAAATGACGAATGCGTGCTACCGGAATGACCCGGCGGTCAACATTAATATAATCGCCCTGAAAAGAGAAAATAGAAAGATTAGTGTCAAAGAAATGACCCTAAGAAATATTCGGGTCGACACAAGGCCGACCCTAAGAAATGTTCGGGTCGACCCTAGGCCGACCTTAACAAATGTTAGGGTCGACCCTAGGCCGACCCTAAGAAATGTTTGACTTCTTCTGACGTTTGACGTTTGTGAAAAAAGGTGCGCTAAATTTTTGCTCTGTACACAACTGTGATTTTTATTAAATTTAATATTAATTCTGAGTAGAAAAATTTATTTAAAATAAGTTTTTTCGCTCAGTTCGACTGCTATTTTTAAGTGTTGCACCATACATGGGCAAGGGGGGGGTATTTGGGTTTTACCCCCCTGAAATTCTCCGAGAGGAGCCCCCCCTCTTCAATTTTGTATACAAAAATTGCAAATTGAAGAGCTAAAAAAAAAAAAAGGTCTTCGTTCTTGAAACAATTGAACGCAAAACACTTTACTTTTCACTTTTCAAAAAATAATACCATTTATATTCTGTCACTGTTTACTTTTCAATTTTCGAAATCGAAGACCTTTTTTTTTTTTTTTTTTAGCTCTTCAAAATTTCAATCCGAATTTACCCCCCTCTGCGATTCTATACCTTGCCCATGTATGCTTCAAATAGATTTATAATTTTCATATTACAATAACAAGCAATTATAATAAAAGCATATGAAATGTCAATTTGTATGGAAATAAACACACTAAACAATATGCGGTTATGTTTTCAATGAGTTATATAGTAAACAACTTATGTCAAGTCAGTGTCGCCTGAAACGATTACACAGCAACTACACAGTAAAATAAAATTGAAATAAAACAACGGATTGTTGTCGCTCAACAAAGAATTGGTGATTGTTGTTTCTCCCGAGTAAAATGTTTATAAAAATATTGTTTTAGTTCATAGCACGCAAAATGTTTTTAATTTTTTTCGAGTCAAATATTTTTAAAGATATATTCTAATCTATTTGGGTTTATTTTTAATCCATTCGGATTTTTGACTATAAAAATCCAAAAAACTAATTAAAAATTTCTTTTGGTTTTACAGTGTAAGCTTTCCCATGTATTGTATTGTATACCCAGTACATGTATACAACAAACGCCAATCGAATAAACATGCGGAGACTTAATATAAATAGTTTGTTTTACTTTAGTTGTATTTTTAATTTCTCAATGAAGTGTTTTTATTATTTTATTTCAAAAATATTTATATTTAGATAATTTAATAATGAAAAATATTTTATTGAAAAAGAAAAGGATTAATTTACGATTTGATGATTGAATTTATGACGATTTGCTTTGTAAAAGTTTGTTTTTTTTTTGTTTCAAACATCTAGTCGGTAAGTAATGTGAAAAAGTGACAACATTTATCATGACAATATCACAGTGGTTTATCTTAGAATTCTTTGTGTATTTTTTTTTTTTCTTTTTTGGTTGGTCATTTTTTGGTATAATCGATTCGTTTATCTCTCACATACGATTTTATTTACTGACTTTTTATTTGAACGTTAACAAAGTTGTATGAATGAATACAATGTAATGTAATACCAATGTAATTCGCATTATTGTTTTGTGAAAAATGAATAATTTTCAAGATTATGTTATCAAAAGACAAAAATTGCGTGGAAAAAAAAATTGTTTTCGTTTAAAAAAAATACCCAATATCGATTACTTTGATTGTGTTGTGTATTGTGAATTAACACCGTATATGGAAATAAACTGGAATGTAATCGCAATTTATGGCTCATTGTCAAATAAAACAAAATGAAGAAGAAAACAAAAAAAAAAAAAACCTGTTGGCGGAAATGATTTTTAACTGCAAAACAAAAATCACAGTCAATTGTTTCTTTAAACTAAAAATATGCTCATTAAAGCAAATGGCTTTTACCGTGAATTTTCCAACAACTATAAAAAAATATGATTTATCGATTGTTGACTTTAAAAATAAAGTGGTTTTTGCAGAAAAAGTACAAAAAAAAACAAGTTTTCCAATGAATGGGGTCAAATGAGAATGTGACTTTAATATTAATTTACTAAATAATTTAAATCTAGCTTCCGTCTTAAACACAAATATAGCGTTAAATTTTAAATTGGTTAATGATGATTGTCCTACACATTGGTGGCCCGGTAAAATGCCATCACAAATTGACTTGATTTTCACAAATAATCTCGCGCGCGTATTTTTGGTCATTTTCCATCCGGTATTTCATTTCATGACTTGTTATTGTGTTCATACAATATCAAGACTGAAAAAATCGATAAAATTATTGTCATTAGCGGTAGAAAATTTGATGGCATTGATTTCAATGAGCTCGCGCGTTGTTGTCGATCATTGAATTGGAATTTTAACCAATGTCAGAATGTTGACGATATGGTTTCAACGCTTAATGATAATATTCTGTATCTCCTTAATCGCTTTGCACCACTCAAATCGCGTCGCGTACGTCACTCTCCCAAGCAATGGTTTAATAATGATATTAAACATGCTATGGATGAAAGAAAAGCTGCTTACGATGATTGTAGATCAAACAATCATAGTGATGCAGTTACTCATGAACAGTTACTTCACATCTATAAGGAGAAAGCCAATAGAGTCAAGTCTCTGATTAATTCTAGTAAAAAGAAGTCAACGGTTGAGAGATTCAATGAGGCTAACTCCATGCGGTCTAAGTGGAGTATTATTGAATCGCTTGGTTGTTGCAAATCTAGCAAGGATGACAGTAATGATTCAGAAATTTTAAATAATTATAATCTTAACGATTTCAATGAATTTTTTGCCTCAATTCACTCATCCCAAGGGGCTGACCTTAATAATTTATCCCTACCTGCAAACATCCTATCCACTTTTTCCTTTCAAGAAATATCCTTTGATGAATTCGCTTATGCTTATAAGCAAGTTAAAAGCAACGCTATTGGAGACGATGGCGTACCGCTTAAATTCCTCCATTTAATCATTCCAATAATTTTCAATCATGTTCTTTTCATTTTCAATTATTACATTTCTCATAGTGTTTATCCAGCTGATTGGAATAAAATCATCATTAAACCCCTAAATAAAGTTCCAAATCCCGCTTCAGTTTCAGAATATAGACCAATCAGCATCATTTCTGTCATTCCAAAATTCTTCGCCGTTCTACTGAATAATCAGGTAACTGGTTATTTAGAGTCAAAGCTGCATGAGCGGCAGTCTGGTTTCCGTAGAAATCACAGTTGTACCACCTCACTTTTGAACATCTCTGAGAGTATCAGATCGTCAATAAATCGCAAGAAAATTGTCATTTTTGTATCGCTCGATATAAAAAGTGCATTCCCGTCTGTTCCGCATGATGCTCTTTTAAAAGTTTGTGAAGCATACGGTTTTTCTAACAACGCTACGAAATTAATCAAATCAATTTATAGTAATATTCAGCAAAAAGTTAAAGTCGGTAATAATGAATCGGATTTTATCGCGATCAATAACGGTGTTCTTCAAGGTAGCAATTTCGGTCAAACATTTTTCTCGCTTTATTTTAACGACACGCTTAACATTTTTGAAAATATGACCGGTCATTTATTCGCGGATGATTGTCAAGCTCTTATTGAAGTTGAGTTTGATCAAATAAATACCGGTATTGAATTAGTAAATTCGGATCTCGCAAAATTAAATGATTTTATTAAACGTCGCGGTATGAAATTAAACGGTTCTAAATCGAAAGTAATGATCATCGGTTCTAAATATCACACAAGTCGGTTAAATTTTGATGCGATCAATGATGTGAAAATTGGTGATGAAAAACTTGAATTCTGTAAGTCAATTAAAAACCTTGGTGTTATTTTTGACGAAAATCTCTCTTTCAATGAACATGACAAGTGTAAATTGCAAAAAGTGTATGGTGTGTTAAATCGCATTCGGCACACAAAGCATTTTATACCCAATTATATCAAACGTGATATGGCTGCGGCGCTCATTGACCCCATTATGGATTATGGGAATGTAGTAACTTATGGTTGGGGTGCACATAGCACTCTAAATCAGCTCAATCGTGATCTCATCGCTGACAACGATAAGATTAGATATGTTTTTGGATTAAAGCGTAGTGAACATGTTACTGAATACCGTGAGCGTTTGAATGGTTTGACGCCTGAAAGTAGAGCAAAGCTTCAGTCGGCCGTCTTAATATTCAAGCAGTTGTCAAAAAAGGCTCCTAAATATCTGAATCACATGTTTATTCGAGACGGTGAATCGTCGCGTTATCCAGACAACTTTCGCGTTAATTTCAATCCGCGTACCGCATTTGACACACGTGCATTCAGTTTCTCTGCAATTAATTTTTGGAACAGTTTACCGGTTGAAATTAGAAACAATGATTCGTTAGCTTCATTTAAAAACGCGTTAAAAAATCACCTACGGTCCGTGCAATAATATAAAAATATAATCTAATCTTCATTCACTCGGTGGTTTGTCGTGCAATTTCTTTTCCAATTAGTTTTAAGCTATTTCTCTCTCTTCTATCCTTTCTCTTCTTTACACTTTATTTTTACTGCTTTATTCATCATTGTTAACGTAATTTAATTTTAAGTGAATTTATTATTGTATTTCCCCTGTCTCTCCAGAGGCAGGCCGGTTTTACCATGGTTTTCCGGATCCAATCTTGGTATTGAAGCTTCACTTTAATACCATCCCACCCCTGATTGTATTCTCTTTGCTAAAGTCGTACCATGGGCGGAATTTATGTCGCATTGGCTCTTTGACCAGCATGTTTACTAGCTTGCTAGTGATCACATATTGACATAAATTTAGGTATCGTAACAAATAAATAAATAAATAAATAAATAAATATATTAATTTTTGAGCACATGAATGTGCATAAAATTCATGGACCTAAAATATATACAATTTATGCATTTTCTGTACAAATTTCGTGCACATTTTAGGCACATTAGACGTTAAATTTCCATGCACGAATAATGCATGTTTACGTTACAAAAGGCTTACTTAAGTAAGTCTTACTTTACATAGAAGACTGCCTCCGATCATTCTTATTTTATAATTTACAAAAATTTGTTGTAATTTATTACAATTAAATCGAAAAATGAATTTAAAATCAAATTTTATGAATATATTCAGTCTATAAAAAATATTTTGTTTCAACATATTTCGCCTGTTTTATCGAAATAAAAAATAAAAATTTTAGACTTTTTGATAACATATTTTGGGTTGGTAATAATAACATTCACTTAGTGTGTATTGTAAGTTGTAAACAGTAAGTTCGTCGTAAGTGATAAAATAGACTGTGTTTAGCCGATAAACGAAAATACGTCCTCATACTTGCTAAAAAAATAAAAACGTGTTCTGTATATACATATATGATCTCCAAATCTACTTCGATACGATCGTCGTAGTCATCGTTTTTGTAGCCGTTCGATTCAGCAAAGTTGTTTTCAAACAATAAGAAATTCCTACCGCCATTCATGTATTTGAACCCAACACACATACACAAACACAAACCATGAATTTTGTATGAGCAGCTGCAGTGAAAGCAAACGCATAAGCATCGCTTGGCCTAATCATATGTATGTCATTACTAATGCGTTATTACCACACACACACACAGCCGAACCAACCGAAATGAAGGAACACGATGTAATACGCAAACATTGTATGGAATGCATTTGACGAAATGAGCATGTATAGTCACCAGATAGAGATCGAGCTGCTACCAACATATTTATTTTGATCTATCACAAAAAGTAAAAACACATTTTTTGGGCTTTTTTTTAAATAATCTAAACCAACATTTTGTCCACGGTTTTCAACTTTGAAAAGAAAAGCAAAATTCAAGAATAAGTCTCTTTGTGAATTGTTTTGTACTAGTGTAATTTGAATGCATTATTAGTAAAGTTTTTGGTACGAAACTACGTAGCGACATTTTTTCGAATGGTATGTATTGGTTTTTATCTTAATAAATGTGTTACATGTCAAATTAAAATGACAAAACAAATATTAAGGAAAAACCTCGAATTGTAAACCTCAAACTTTGATTTTGTTTTTAATTTGCATTTCTTTTTTTTGGAATTCTATTGCTCCTGTTTTTTACGTAATATTCAATGTATTTTACGTTATATTCATACAATTGTTCACACCAATAACGAATATGAAGACATTGGTATCAATGAATTCAACAATGATTAACAAATCGTATCAAACAAGTATGAAAAAAAACTACGACTACATAGACTGAGTACAAAATGAATAAGAGAAATGAACAAAAAAAAATGTTGTTGCATGAAGTATGTTTGTATGATATGTTTATTGGGTCTAAATGTGCATTTCAAGCAATGATGCACTGGTAATATTGGGTGCTGTTAACTGCATTATACTATTTTTTGGATATTTGTGAGTGTATATGAGTACGTATTTTTTTAGCGTTCCAAACTGAATGAATATTATACGTTAATTTTTTTCTTTTATTTCACTGATAATAATTACTTTAATTCATTTATATTCGTCTTTTGATTTCTTCCATTTAATTGTCCAACAATCCCAAATATACACTGTATATTTATAGAGCATTTGTATTCTCATTTTTCTTTTCAAACAAATCATTGCTACAAACAATTTGGCTGTATGTCATTCAAATGAAGAAGAAACAAATATAGCTACTATTTATCGTTTCTCGTATCGGCTTTCATTCAATACTTTTATTTAAATTACGGAGGAAATTCTTTTGATTCAAAAACTGACTGCAATTCTCTTTCATTTTGAGAAATTTTCCGTTCATTCAGCATAAAATCGTTCTGTTCGCGTCACCTCTCGTATCTGCAATCATTGACGATGTAATTAATCTTTTGAGCTGACGTCTATTCAACTATGTCAAAAGATAGAGCAATATTAAATCAAAAATTAATTAAATTTGAAATTATAGTTGCGTTTCATTTGTGTGTTTTGCTATTCATTTTGGCTTCAAAAATTTTCATAATTTAAAATTTTATGGTAGAATGTATTAGTAAATGTGATAAAAAAAAACTTTATTCAAAATCCTGTTTCAATGAGAAATAACCTTCAAAAATAGTTTTTACATTCAAAATGTATGGAGGCATGCACGAAATCAAATTTCTCTATTTTATAGATATATTTTCAGTGAATTTTTTGAATTCACATCTTTGTCCAAAAATACCTGAAGAAGAAATGAATTATTTGAAAGATAATCTAATAATAATTATGAAAAATGGGAATGCACATTTCATCATAAAAATACTATTTCGTTTCATTGTTTAACGAAACTGATAATATAACAATAGATCAAAGTCTATTTTGAGTATGTCGAGAACAGAAATCACTCAGCAAGATAACACTTAGGATAAAACTCGAAAGAAATGCTCTCTTTTGTATGAAATACGTATGCGTATTTACTGCACGCCTAGAAGAAATACATTATTATACATACTCTGAGAAAATGAATCTGGTGAAACGGGTGAAAGTATTTGTAAATTCAGTGAAATGGCATTTCAAAAACCACCGTTTTTATTCAATGATGGTAAAATGAGAAAATACCATCGTTTCAATTCAAACGTATATAAAATCTTGTTTTACCATTATTGAACAAAAACGATGGTAATGCCATTTTACAGAATTTACAAACACAACAATTTAAAAAAAATCGACAATTTGTCTCGATAAAGAAAAAAATGTCAAATTGAATAAAATGCAGGAAAAAAAAAATTATGTTGATAAAATTTGAAAAAACCAAAAAGAGAAAAAAGTATGACAACAATGACAAGCGGTAAAATCGTTACATACTCCAAAGCTAATATTGCATAGTAGATAGCGTGTCAGTTTATTTATTACGAAACCTAAATGTATGTCAATACGTATTCACGAGCAAGCTAGTAAACATGTTGGTTATAGACCCAATGCGATATAAATTCCGCCAATGGTACGACTTCAGCAACAGAGGCCAAATTTTTTTCTCTTTTTCATTTCTTTTTTTTATTTTTATTTATTCAAATAATTGATTTATTCGCAAAATATTTTAATATGATACGTTTAGAAATTTAAATTTCGTCAATTTTCTGATTTAAGTCAAAAGCTAGGTCAAAAGCATCATATTAAAATAAATGAAATAAAATTCAAAAGATGTTTGTTCACAGTGCATCAATGGTTACCACACCAATATTAAAATTCGCATATACAGCATTGTATCGAAAGAAAATCCATGTTCATTCATTATTTCTTATTTCATAAGATCACATATATGCGATTAAATTATTTATTTAAAATTATGACCTATGTGAGAATCAAGCCTTTAGCTATTTCCACTATAAACAGACACGCTATCTACTATGCAATATTGGCTTTGGAGTATGTAACGATTTTACCGCTTATTATATTTATCATACTTTTTTTTCTCTTTTTCTCATATTTTATCAGCATGATTTTTTTCCCTGAATTTTATTCAATTTGACATTCTATTGCTTCATCAATCTTGTTTCTTTCCTATATTCAGACAAATTGTCGATTTTTTTTAAATTGTTGTGTTTGTAAATTCTGTAAAATGGCATTACCATCGTTTTTGTTCAATAATGGTAAAACAAGATTTTATATACGTTTGAATTGAAACGATGGTATTTTCTCATTTTACCATCATTGAATAAAAACGGTGGTTTTTGAAATGCCATTTCACTGAATTTACAAATAGTTTCACCCGTTTCACCAGATTCATTTTCTGAGAGTATGTGTCTAAATGGAATAGATTAAACTAAACGGAACAAAAGCATATAGCAAATTGCATTGGAGTGTCAATATTGTAGCACTTTCCCTGCACACTAGTGTGTACGCAGATTTTTGGGAACAGAATCAACATAGTTTATTGGGTTCGCCGTACGGAATGGAGTATTTTAATAAAGAAAATATTTCGGAAAAATGATTTTCCGCGATCAAAATTGAAGAAAACTGGAATAATCATTTGAAAGGTTTCACATTTAAATCATGCTAAAATGCAAAATGGTTACTTCAAACATTTTTGTATTATTCAGTTCATGTTATATTGAATAGAACCTATATAAAAATATTGGCTAACTTGATTCGTTGTATTTACATTTCTTGTATGTACGAGCATATTAATAGACAATTTATCTATTTCAAATTGCTACACTTTTGTGAAAAAAGTAGTATTCTATGTGAAATCGGCTCGCTTTTTAAATAAAAATGCAGCAATTTGAAATTGGTTCATTTTTCTGACAAAAATTCACCAATTTGAAATCGGTTTATTATACACTCAGAAATGGTATAAGTAAGTTTGACATTTGAACTGGATTGAAGTAAACTAATACATACTTATACCATTTCTGAGTGTTCCGTGTAAGAAACATG
This sequence comes from Resseliella maxima, assembly GCA_029041755.1. Taxonomy (NCBI): domain Eukaryota; kingdom Metazoa; phylum Arthropoda; class Insecta; order Diptera; family Cecidomyiidae; genus Resseliella; species Resseliella maxima. The sequence continues at coordinate 61,729 of JAQOWM010000843.1, read as the reverse complement.
CTAAAAGAAAATTCCCAAATTTTCAGAGATTTGTGAATTGATAACAATGAGATTCTCTAAGATAAAAAAAAGAAGTATTATCCGAATTTATAATTATTTCTAAACGTTATTCACATCACTTCATTTCTTCTAGAGAAATGGAATTGACTGAAGAACAATCGCTTACTAAAAACAAGCCCGAGAAATCTGATTCATTGAGCTATTTCAGTTTGGTATGTTTTTATCTTTTATGTAATATTATAATCGAACTAGAATTTCATTAATGCAAATAATGGCTTAATTTCAGTATCAATATGCCCAAAAATTGGATTTGTTCATCATTTTCATCGGCCTTATTTTCACATGCATCAAATCACTTGCAATGCCAATATTTGTTGCTGTCTACGGTGAATATACAACAATAATGGTCGAACGAACGCTTATGATCGGTACCTCAACACCTACAACTTTTCTTCATGTATTTGGCGGCGGAGCTGTTCTGTAAGTAGAAATAATTGGATGCATTATTCTAGAGCATAGTTTAAATTTCACATATTTATCAACAAATATAGAACAAATGCATCATTGGAAGATAATCGTAAGGCAATGAGAGATGATTCGATCTCATTCGGTATAACGATAGGATTATGTGCATTGGTGCAGTTGTTGTTCGGCATTGTTTGTATTGATTGCTTCAATCACACGGCCATTCGTCAAATTTCTCGCATTCGAATTAAATATTTCCAATCTTATATACGGCAAGAGATCGGATGGTATGATATTGCAAGCGGGAATGACAATTTTGCTGTTCGTGTAACTGAGTAAGTGAAGATATTTCTTTAATCTGTTATTTAATGATCATGAATACTATTTTACGCATTGCAATTTTTCGATTGCAGTGACATTGAAAAAATGCGCGATGGAATTGGTGAAAAAGTTAGCCACTTCTTATCGCTGTTAATTGGATTTGTAATTTATATGTCGATGGCGTTTATTTATGGCTGGAAGTTAACTTTAACAATAGTAGCATATGTGCCGATTGCGATTATATCGACTACCCTGATTGGAAAGGTAAGTAAAGAAAAAATAAAATATATGAAATAAATATAAGAATGTATAGATATTTTGAAATGGCAAATTCAACATTATTTATTGTTACAGCGACAGGCATCTCTGACAGCAGAAGAAACAGAATCTTATTCGGTAGCTGCCAATGTGGTTGAAGAAGTTCTTAGTGGAATTCGAACGGTATTCGCATTTTGTGGTGAAAAAGTCGAGCTTGAGCGCTACAAAAGTCGTTTGGTAAAAGCCAAAATTGCAGTTCAGCGAAAAGGATTTTGGTCTGGACTTGGCGACGGAATTATGAGATTTTTACTATTTGGCTCGGTGGCCGTAGGATTTTTGTATGGAGTTAAGCTTGTACTAAACGATCGTGCCAAAGAGGAGAGAGAATACACACCGGCTGTTCTTTTGATTGTAATAATTTTTTTTTTTCTACAATGTGCTAACACAAAATCACTATAAACGATCGACCATTTTCAGACTACCTTCAGTATACTCAATGCTGCAAATTGTCTTGCACAAATTGCTCCATTCATGGAAGTATTTGCAACGGCACGTGGATCGGCTACAACGATTTTCCGCGTCATTAATCGTGTTTCGAAAATTGATTCGATGTCAACGGATGGAAAAACGTTTGGCTCTGAATTTAATGGCAACATTTCATTCAAGAAAATCAACTTTAGCTATCCATCAAGACCTGATGTTCAAGTAATTACATTCCAAATATGTATAAATTTTACACTACTAGGATGTTTGAAAATTCCGCGCATACATGGGCAAATTCCACGCATACATTTGCCCTCCTTTTGAAATTTTAAACACCCTCCCCGCTCGAGATTTTTCACCTTCTATTTTAGCAACCAAAAAAGTCATTTAAATGCGATTTGTTATCTTTAAATACATTAACACTGCAGAATGGGTACTAATTCATACTTCTAAACACATTACATAAAGATTTTGTCATTTCCACTATGTGGAAAGCGACTAATCTTTTTTCAAACAATAAAATTGGACTTATTTGTTTCAGAGTATCCCAATCGGCTTCCAAACTACTTTAAATCAATTTTTTGCACTGAATGGATACTAGAGAGTCCAATCTTGATTTATTTGTCCTGCAAATTATATATTTTTTACGTAAACTCTTCCAAACAATAGCTAAAATTTGTCTTTCAAACATTTATTTTTGGACAATTCGCAAATGCGGCAGCCTCATTTGGGTGCTCCGTTCATTCTTTAGAAAACCAGCTTTAGTATTGATTTAGGTATTATTTGAGAAGCTCAAGGCCAAAGCTTTCTCTGAAATATTCGCACCTTACTCGGCAATATTGGTTTGGTATATTTTGCATGTATTATCTGTGTCAAAAATATGTTCCTGTTTCTATCTCATTCTTACATTTGAATACAATTATGTGCAATAGCATTATACACTTTTTTATTAATCGAGATACAACAATACAACATGCACATACACTGACAGCTGATCTGTGGACCATTCACAATACGAACAAGAACTTGTATATTTGTGAAATGTGTTTGTATGTATTGTCAATCTGTTCATTTCCTCTGCAAATGCAAGGGGTTAACAAGTCTTCGACGTTCAATTTATGAACGCGAGGAGCTGAACCCAGAGGAAGTTGTAAATTGTTTTAACATCAACAATATATTCAACTTCATTAAGAGGTCGGGTAGATTCCCTTCATTGGGCGACGATTTACCTCCTCTTACCCAAAATAGACAGATGTCGGGTAATATGGCTATTGATGTCATAAGCACTCGGCAACCACCTGTCACACAATAAAACTGGAAAACATGTTTGTTCTATGGAGTTTTGGGCTGTCACTCTCTCTCTCCTCAAACAAATGGGAAGTTTTGTAAAAGGTCTACTGACCTACGCAGCAGGCGAAGGTAACTTTGTTACTTTTGTCATCCCAAATACATCCATACATCCATTGTCAATTTACAGTGATTTGAGTGATAAAGAATGCGCATCTTATCAAATCGAACATTCCAGATGAAATGGCATGTAAAATCCTACACTAGAATTAAAAAAAAAAAATTTAGATTTTTTTTCGATTTTCAGCGATTTTCGATTACTCACAATAGAAGGTTATATGAAAACAATGGAAAGCCATTGCATGTGTTTGTTCTTTGTATCACACGGACTAACGACAACGAATATTTTTAGTTATCGGTTATGGGTGCCTATTACACAAAAAAATTAATTCACAAATCGAAGAAAAATACTCTTTTTTATAAGTACGCCAAACATACAAAATACATACTCTTGTTTAACTATTTTCAAGTGGAGTGAAAATTACTTTTATTTTCTGCAAACGAATCGATCAGAATAAGTCTCTGAAGTTCCGGTCATTCGTGCAATTGTTTCAGAATTATTATTACTCTCATATCGTAATGAAATTATGTGTCGTTTCTGGATATCTGTGAGTTTTTTTTGTCGGTCATTTCGTGTAAGACAATCCATGATAAATAAAATGTAAAAAAATCAGAGCAAATGTATTATTATATGCATCAAAGAGAACTAAAATGGAATGAAATCAGAGTTTTGGGACTTGCATAAACAATAAATCTTACCGTTATATAGTGACAGAGTTTCCATTGCAAAACTGTATCAGACATTCACGAATCAATATTTATAAAACAAAAATTAAAATAAAATTTATTTATATATTTTGATATTATTTGTATGTGTGAGCCGCACTGAAACGAACTCTGTGAAGAACAGAGCTAAGACGGAATGCGTGCAACGTCTGTGAGCCGCATGCCGCACACATACAAACGCATTCCATTTCTACTGCTTCTTCCAAGCAGTGTTCGTTTCAGTGCGGCTCACACATACAAATAATATCAAAATATATAAATAAATTTTATTTTAATTTTTGTTTTATAAATATTGATTCCTGAATGTCTGAACTGTATGCATGATAACATTGCCAATATTCTGCAATAGCTTAGTAATAAAGAAATTAGAAATAGGAACATAATTTTGTCACCGACTATACATACCACACCAATTGTCAAATCTAGTTGAAATTTTATATTTAGAGGTTTAAAGAATGGTACTCTCTAAAATTTATATGGAAAATTTGTTTGTGTCGCCATATCGTGTCGATATTGTTCGAATGAATTATGGAATTTTCGAACATTCTAGTATTATTAACGATTTACGTTTTATAGATTCTTCGAGATTTTGAATTGGAAATTCAATCTGGTCAATCGGTGGCGCTGGTCGGTAACTCTGGCAACGGAAAATCCACTTGTCTACAATTATTACAACGATTTTATGACCCCAATGATGGAGAAGTACTAATCGATGGCAACGATATACGTTCAATAAACATCAATGAGCTACGTTCCCATATAGCAACCGTTGGACAGGAGCCAGTTCTTTTTTCAACCACAATCGGTGAAAATATACGATATGGTAAGCTAAATGCCACCGATGAAGACGTGATCAAAGCTGCTAAAAACGCCGGCGCACATGATTTCATCGATAAGCTACCGAATAAGTATAATACTTTGGTGGGTGAAAAGGGCTCGAAGCTGTCAGGTGGTCAAAAACAGAGAATCGCTATCGCTCGTGCGTTCATCCAAAATCCAAAGATTTTACTTTTGGACGAGGCCACATCAGCGTTAGACTATCAATCGGAGAAGTATGTTCAAGAAACATTGAACAAAATGAGCAAAGGGCGAACCACCATTCTAGTATCGCATCGACTGTCCGCCATTCGTGATGCAAATCGTATTGTTTTCATTGAAGATGGGCATGTGATTGAAGATGGAACTCACAACGAATTGATGGCGTTAAAAGGACGGTATTTCGAAATGATATCATCTGGCAATATGGAAAACGAAAATGATGGCGAAGACAAAAACGAGTGCATTGATGATACACCTAAAGAAAATGGTTTGAAACAGAATGGATTAGAGACAAAAGTGAATCTAAAGAATGATCAGAATACCATTGAGATGGAAAATTTGTTGGAAAAAATGATTGAAAATGATGAATCGGAGCAACAGAAGAATGAAATTCATTATTGGACATTGTTGAAACGGTTATTGTCAGTGGCAAAACAAGAAAGAATATTTTTAATTATTGCGTTCATCTTATCAATTGCAATTGGAGCTGCATGGCCTGTATACACACTCTTATTTGGTGACGTTTTTGGAGTAAGTAAATTAAAATTTGACATAAAGTAAAATCAATTGACTCATTAATTCATTCGAACAATATCAACACAGGCACTGTCATTGGTAAACGGAGAACAAGTGTATGAACAAACTTTAATTTGTTGCATATTATTTTTGTTTCTCGGAATAGTTGCACTCACTTTAGCAATAACGCAAGCATATTTATACGCAAAATCGAGTGCAAATTTGACATTGCGATTGCGATCGATGACATTTGAAGCGATGATGCGCCAAGAATGCGCTTGGTTTGATAATGAACACAACTCTAGTGCAATTCTCAGTTCTAGATTGAGTAGCGATGTAACCAGTGTGCAAATGGTATACTATTTTGTTTTTTTTTTTTCTATTTATTATTTTAAATGTTTTAATGTTCGTTTATAACTTTTGCATCTGTACAGGCTATTGGATTCCCAATCACCATGGTATTGCAGTCATTATCCACATTCGTTATCGGTTTGATTGTATCATTGGTCTTTTCGGTAAAATTGGCAATGGTTTGTTTGATAGCAGCCCCAGTTGCAGTGTTGTCCGTCCTTCTGGGAGCTAAGTAAGAATTGTGCATTTACAAATATTTTTAATTAAAAAAAAAATAGAAAAATATCGATGTTCAAACGACGGAGCATGAAATTATGCGTCAATTCATAGAAGTTATATCGCGGCTGAACTCAACGATAGAGAGAATATTGAGCAAATCCTGATTGGGAGAGTTGAGAGCTGTTAATGCTTTTTTGTTCTATCGTTTGAGCCTAGGCACTTTTCGATCCAGAAACATCTCACCGGCTTAACATCGTAGTACATTCCAGACATTCGTTAGTGCTGAGTGCGTGTGTCATCAATGTTAACGCGATGCATGCATCGCATATGAACCGAGAACAATGCATTTTTGTTACAAAAACATTTGCGGCCAATGGTCGCATGCGGAAACAACTGTAACACCAATGCCACTCATTTAAAAGTGAATATGATAGTCAGCGCCAACTATTGACTAATTTGGATTTAATTTTTATTTATTTGATCGTATCAATGCAAACGAACCAACTTCGCATCGTTCGAATTTGTCTGGCGTTTTGACGATTTATGTCTCAATGGGTTTTATTCAAATTTTTCAAGTAGTCAATATATGGCGTCTGACAACTAAACTAAAAGTATTCGCAATGTAAAAAAATACAAAGATAGAGGCATTGGTAACACAAATGCATTTTGCTCTGTTTGCAACGCAAGCATACCGTTAACATGATGATCATCAAATGATGACCATCATGCTAGCGTTATTAGTTGATGATGCGCTCAGTATTAACGAATGTCCGGTAAATTCCATTTTATCATATAATTCTGATCAATTTATAATTTTCATTTAGATATACGGCAAAAGTAACGATGGTAGAAAAAGAAGCTATCGAAACAGGAACAAAAATTGCAACTGAAGCTATCACAAATATTCGAACTGTCGCCAGCTTAAGTATGTAATCAAAAAGATTATAAATTATTCAAAAATATTCGTAAAATGTTGAAAATTAACCGTTTTATCTCTTCAAGGACAAGAAAAACCTATGATTGATCGATATGTGGAGGAAGTAGAAAAATCCGAACAAATTATAAAGAAGACGTTAATTCTTCGTGGATTAGTTAATTCCACATCATCATCTATACCTTTCTTTATATATGCAGCAGGTCTTAGCTATGGTGGAATTTTAGTTTCTAATGGAGAAATGCATTATAAGGACGTTATCAAGTAAACTATCATTAGAATGTCATAAGTTAAGTGGGAACATTAGTGAAACAATATTTTTATCTTTCAGATCTACCGAAAATTTACTGTGCGGTATAATAATGTTGAGTCAATCTTTGATACATATTCCTTCGATCACTGCCGCGTTTGTTGGTGCCCACCGATTATTCAAAATCATTGACCGTGAACCATTGATCACATCACCAAATAGTTCAAACAAAAGTCGCATTTTGGATGACAGTAACAAAATCGATTTCAGAGAACTTGATTTTCGATACCCAACGAGGCCTGACATCCAAGTTCTCAAAAAGTTTTGTTTAACTGTTGAAGAGGGAAAAAGGATTGCTTTAGTTGGTCCATCTGGATGCGGAAAATCGACTGTTATTCAACTTTTACAACGATTATATGATCCAGAACGTGGTCGTATTTTTATCGGTCTTGATGAAATATCCAGTGATATTTCTTTGCCAAATCTACGATCAAAATTGAGCATTGTATCACAAGAGCCGGTGCTTTTTGATAAAACCATATCCGAAAATATCGCTTATGGAGACAACACTAGAATAGTTCCAATGGATGAAATAATCGCCGCAGCCAAAGTAGCCAATGTGCATGATTTTGTCATTCAGTTACCATTGGTATGACGGTTTAAAACAAGAAAATTCAAGAAAAATTTAATTTTACGTTTTTTTTTATTTTAAGGGCTACGAAACGAACGTTGGTAGTAAATCAGCTCAACTATCGGGTGGCCAAAAACAACGGATCGCAATTGCTCGTGCACTTGTTCGCAATCCAAAGATTCTTCTATTAGATGAAGCTACATCTGCTTTGGATTTGCGTAGTGAACAGGTAATATTGAACTGATTTGTTTTAGAACCTTCTAATTAAATTTGTTATTTGTATTGTCAGGTTGTTCAACAAGCACTTGACGCCGCTCAGTCTGGTCGTACATGTTTGATGATCGCACATCGATTAAGCACTATACAAAACGCTGATGCCATTTGTGTTATACGAAATGGTTCAATAGTAGAGTGTGGAACACATAGCGAGCTGCTGGCATTAGATGGCACTTATACGCGGCTCTATAATGCTCAGAAATAATTATGTTTGAGCTGAAACAAATGATAATAATTACACTCAGGTTTCATTGAAATACTGATTTTTTTTTAAATTCATATAACTGGTATTTATAGCATATAATTTGGTTCATAGAAATAAGAAATATAACAAATAATATTTATTAAAAATATGAAAAAAAATAACATTAAATAGGACAATACATGTGCCTAATCGACTGAAAACATACTCAGGGTATAATTCAAACTATACAAATTTGTCAATCAACAGTTAAGCTATAATGTAAAGTACTTATATTTTGAATGAAATCTGTGTGTTAAGTTTTATATATATCGAATACTACGTCATGATAAAAATCGTGTTTATTTATTTATTTTATTTATTCATTTATTTCACCGCCAAATACTGACTGAATAAAAATCAATACATTAAGAACATAAAAACAAAATACTAACAATTATCGAATATATCATTGGGGAGATCATACAATTTTCTTTTAAATTCGTTTCTATTAGTTGATTCAATAAACAACGTTTTAACAATATTAGCATATTTACAGATAAGCGTAATAGGTGCGCTTGTATTTCTACTTAAGTTATTTGAAATTTTAAAAAGTTCAGCATTACGAAAATTACGTTGATTAGGATTAATATAAAACAAACTTTTTACAAATGGACAATAAATTCTATCGCTTAACAGGTCATAAATAAATAATAGCGCAAAATTAATTCTACGTCGACTGAGTCTGACCATATTCAACGTTTTTAAACGATCATCATAAGGCGAAATTTCGGGTATTCACGGAGCGCAAACATTGAGAATTGCCGTTGAATTCTTTCGATAAAATCAGATTTAGTCGAAGATATGTTAAACCCAGACATTGATTAATACTGAATTGATCAGCGTCAGGAATTATCGTCAGTAATTATTTCATTGCGTACCATACGTAACGTCGCTGCGCATGCGCATCCGTATAGTGTGAATCAATTTCAATACAAAACAATCGTTGAATATATTTCGTTAGATGCATGCATACTAACGATATTTAGCATTCACACTATACGGACGAGCCTGCGCAGCGACGTTATATATGGTACGCAATGAAATAAATACTGACGATAATTCCTGACGCTGATCAAGTTACTAATCGTCAGTGTTAATCAATGTCTGGTTAAACCACACAATGCTTGCATAATCAAGATTGGGTTGAACAAGTGATGAATAAATTGCTTTCCACGTAGACTGGTTCAAATTTTGTTCTCCCACGGTGAATTGATAAAATTGTACATTTTTCAAGATTCAGTTGCAAATCATTATTTTCACACCAATGCATTAATGAGTTGATTGAAGATTGAAGTTGAAAAGAATCTTCCTCATTGTTTACAATCTTAGCTATTCGAACGTCATCGGCGAACATTGACAAAAACACATTCTTCGAAGCCACAGACGGAAGATCATTAATGAATAGCAAAAAAAGGGTTGGACCAATATGGCTACCCTGTGGTACACCTGAATTTACAGTAAAAACAGTCGATTCCGCAGCTCCCAGTTTGACGTACTCACGGGTGTAGTACAAATCATTTTCTAACTTCCCGAATGCTAACGCCATCTTTCAATTTTTATCGGCATCTTTGCTAGGAATGCGACGACATTTGTACATAATTCCGTTTTCAATACAAACATTGAGATGGCGTTAGCATTCGGGAGGTAAGAAAACTGCTTTGTACTACACCCGTGGACGTACTGTTGACGATTAGATAAATACGATTTTATCCATTTGATGATGTTCGTAGGAATCGGAAATGTTCTTAATTTTCGCAGAAGAATGTCATGATTGACTCTATCGAATGCCTTACTGAAGTCAAGATATAGTACATCCATACGATTTGAGGGATTCAAACCAGCAATGGAGTAGTGCAGAAATTCCAAATGTTGTAAAGTAACATATTGGTTGTACAAGTCGAAAATGAGGGATTACGAACAAAATTATAGCTTTATTTCAATTTTAAATTTAATTAATACATTTTTCAATGTATTGTCCATCGGAAGCTATGACCTTTGCCCATCTTTCAGGCAATTTATGGATTCCTTCCCAAAAAAATTTCTCATCTTTTGCGCCCACTATAGTTCTAAAACGCCATGATCAAATTATGTTTATTTTTACTCGTGGCAATAGGGGAGAGTTCATTATTCATTATTAGTGCGCATTGGATGCTTATTTCACATTTCTTGTCTGACATTTACTGAAAAATTGATGATGTTAATTGTAGTGTAGTCTGATTTGATTTAATACTAGTAAAGCTATCTCTTGTAAAATCCTTAAAATTAAATTGTACAACTAATAACAGCACATCCGATAAATTTTACTTTACAACACGATATTTTCAACATGTACGCTACTCACCCCTTGAGGAAACGAAAAGAAAACTATAAAATATTCACAATTTTCAAAAATTTTATTTTTCTTATTTTATTTTCGATGCGCTATAGTCAATTTCAATTTCAGTGTCTGTTGATCAAGAGCCATTTAATTCCATCCAATCAGTCTGCGAAATATTTTTAAAATTTGAAATGGAAGTTGAAGAGCTAAAAAAAAAACATCTACAAGGTTACGAACTAATTGGTTTATCAGCTGGCCACTGGAACACGATATGGTGTACAAGCTATGACAATCGATCTTGTAGTAAATCTATGGAATAGTAAAATGGGGGTGAAAGTGATTTCTTTACAATTGGAGCTTCAAATGATCCAAACACCAATCTTAAGGCAAATATATTTGTCTTATTTGTCGCTATAGCGACAGTGTGAACTACCGAAACAAATTTAGTGGAAGAAAATCGAAGACCTTTTTTTTAGCTCATTAAATTTGTGGTTATTTGTTTCATCACATGAATGAGTTTTTTCACCATTTGTACAGTTTTGTATTACATAAAATTGAATTACTCATTCGTTTAAATCGTCTTTTGTATAAAAATCAATTAAGATTCTGCCTAAGAACCGGCACTATGAGCAAAATTGATTTTACACTAATTTACACTAACAACAAGTGTCATCACAGAAAAATTCGCCATCTAATGACTGATTACAGAACTATAATGCTGCTACGTACAAAGTAATGTTTGTGTGTTTGTCTCTTTTAGACGTATTTGTCTCTTTCACACTCATAGGTTGTATAGAAGATTCTACATCAAGTCACTAGATGGAAGTTTTCTTACGATGTAACATTATTCATAAGTCTTGCCTAAGAATAGAAAAGCCTTTCGTAAATTTGTTGTATCACAATTGTTGTTGTTAAATTCAACTTTTGTGAAATATGTGTGAGGGTTTCCTCACACTAATTGAATCGAATGAAATGACTTTTGGTCAACAGACACTGAACCTGAGATTGACGTATCGAAAATGAAATTTTTGAAAAATTATGATCATTTTATAGTTGTTTTTCTTTTTCCCAAGGGGTAAGCAGCGTCTAAGGGGATTCAACTCTCACGAATGCGTACATTTTTATGAATTTTTCATGAATTTTGCGAATGCGCTTATGGACATTTGCACGGTATTAGCGAATGTTTACGAATGCATTTGCTCCAATAATAAATTCGTAAACATTCGATAATACTGTGCAAATGTCCATAAGCGTATTCGCAAAATTTTTGAAAAACTCGTAAAATGTCCGCATTCGTGAGAGTTAAATCTCCCTAGAGCAGCGTTTATGTTGAAAAATTTGGAAAGTATTAACTTCAAATTAATACTTTCATTAATTTTTGAAATTAATAATTATTAAGATTTTTCTTAATACAAGTATTAACTAAGTACATATTAATACCCAAGTTAATACCGGTATTAACTTTGAAAGTTAATACTTATTACTAAAAGAAAATTATGAAGTAATATTATTAATACTTTTGTATTAAAGGCACATCTGCATGATACATTTAAATCAGTAATGTGCGAGCTGAAAATTCCAGGGGGGGGGGGGTAATTTTAACGAAAAAAAATATTTCAGGGGGGGTAAAATAAAAACAAAATAAAACAAACATAATTTCAAAATTCAAATATATTATTTGTATAATATCGAATATTTTAAATAAAAAATATGATTTATTTGCTTAAATGCTACTAAAAGTAAATTTTTTAGCCATTATGTAGCATATTTATTTGCAGCGAATTCATACATATTCTCTGGGCCATTCAATTTGATTCTTAATAAATCATTCACATGACTATGTGTTAAACGATTTGTTCTTTTAGAATTTGATAAAATATTCAGAACAGAAAAGTCACATTCTGCTTTGATTAATTTTTTTGTTTTTTCAGTCCATGCGATTGAATTCATTTTCAGAAACTGTGCTCAAAATGCAAAAGTGGGCGTTTGATTGTGTACGTTACGAAAGTTTGGTATAAGTTTCTTACTTACCATTTTTGAAAAATTGCATTGATTTTTGTGTATTCAATATTTGAACGGATGTGTCATATGTAATTATAAACCGATCGCTAATATCGTAATGCAAACATAAACAGATGATGTTTTTAATGTTACTTTTATACTGCTGACATTGAAAATGTTAACCAATGTACATCATATAAAATGATGAAAGATCAAAATAATACAAATCTTAGCATTAATATTAACATTTATTGATTATTTTTTTCCGATTATTTGTAGGAAGAATGCTCGATAATCATGTAATAATTCATTGATGAAAAACCTTAGCAAATTTGAATATTTTTTGAAAAGTCAGGGGGGAGACACCCCCCCCCCCCCTTTGCACCCCAAATCCATTTTTGGACGCGACCAAAATTCGTTCCGAATTAAGCATTTTGGTCGCAAAATATCGGCTGCGACTAAAATCCGTTTCTGTCAGCGTCTAAAATTCGTTCTGAATAACGGACTTTGTTCGCAAAAATTGCATGCGACCAAAATTCATTTTTGTGTGCGACCAAAATTCGTTTCTAATTAAGAATTTTAGTCGCAAAATTTTTTCGAAATTATTAATTTTTCCCGTATAAAACATATGGAATATTTCGCACGTTCGATACTTTGTGAGCGTTCAAATTTCTTGGATTGTAATTTGTAATTTCGACGACTTAGTGTGGAATTTTTTTGCGACTAAAATTCTTAATGTGGAACGAACTTCGTTCGCAAACAAAAACGGATTCTAGTCGCATGAAATTTTTGCGACCAAAATCCGTTATTTAGAAGCCTTTTTTTTGCGGCTAAAAGAATCATACTACTTAAGTCGCGCGAATTAAGGTCGCTAGTGAGATTTGTATGGACATTTTTTTGCGATCATAATTCCTTTTTGTCAGCGACCTTAATTCGTTCCGAATAACAAATTATGGCCGCAATTTTTTTTTGCGACCAGAATTCATTTTTGCGCGCGACCGAAATTCGTCCGAATTAAAAATTTTATATAAAAATTCTAAACTAAGTCGTAGAAATTACAAATTACAATCTAAGAAATTTGAACGCTCAAAAAATATCGAACGTGCGAAATTTTCCGCATGTTTTATACGGAAAAAAATGATAATTTCGAAAAAATTTTGCGACTGAAAACCGTTTCCGTCAGCGTCTAAAATTCGTTATTAATAACGAATTTTGGTCGCAATAATTTCATGCGACCAAAATTCAATTTTGCGCGCGACCGAAATACGTTCAGAATTAAGAACTTAAGTCGCACAATATCAGCTGCGACTAAAATCCGTTTCTGTCAGCGTCTAAATTTCGTTCTAAATAACGGATTTTGATCGCAATAATTTCATGCGACCAAAATTCAATTTTGCGCGCGACCAAAATTCGTTCCGAATCAAGAATTTTGGTCTCAAAAAAATCTGCGTCCGAAATCCGCTTTCGTCAGCGATTAAAATTCATTCTGAATAACGAATTTGGGTCGCATATTTCTTTTGCGACCAAAATCCGTTTTTGGTAGCGACCAAAATTCGCGCGACCAAAGTAGTATGACCCTTCTTCTTCAGTGAGTTTATATCAAAAACAGTGAGTTTTTGATATAAACTCACTGAAGAAGAAAGCATTGCTTTCGAAATGCGCATTTGAGTGTTAAAAAACTCAAATTTAAAAAGTGTGAAAATTGTTAAATAATTTAATAATAAAATAATATTTAATTAAAACACACGAAAATCTCTAGAAAATATTTCAATAATTGACTTTAATATTCAATTCTATGATGAACGTCTAGATACGAACACAAAACCACAATACTTACCGGTATTCATCATTGCCGATTGCATATTTCATGAATTAAATGGCATTCCACCGGCGGCCATATTCGCTTGCATACCGGCTTGACTCATCATCAGGCCATTTGTACTGCCGCTGCCAGTTGGACCGACATTCGATGCACTGCTTTGGATTTGCTGCATCTGTTGGTTTGACGACAATTGAAACGCGTGAGTTTCAAAGCGAATTTCCAAGAACATTCTGAGATCTGAATTGATTCTTACCTGTTGCCATTGTTGTTGTTGGGCTTGCTGTTTTTGATGCTGCTGTTGTATCATAAACGGAAATTGTTGTTGTTGCGAATTTTGTTGCTGACTTGGTATTTGGTTGGTTGCAGCGGCGGCGTCAGCAGCTTCCATTGATTGTTTTTGGCGTTTGCTTTGAGGCGGTGTCACCTGTGACTGTGCTTGCACATTCGGAATGCTGAGCGTCTGTTCGATTGATGACGGGGTATCGATCTATTCCAAAGATGGAAATATGTCATCAGAGGTTCAGTTTTTGTTTTCAAAGCGGGATGAATTTCGAAATGATTTATAAAAGGAAACCAAAGTCATACCTTGGAACACAAAACAGTCTGAGATGTGCTTGGCGGAACGTGGTTTGGGTCACGATTCAGATCGACTGCTGTATTTCGCAGCTCAATCGGCATCTTCCTGCTATAAATACCAATGCCAGCCAGTGATGATTTTTCATTAGCCAGCATTGTCTTAGCCTCGGTGTACACTATCAATTGGTGTACGCCTGTCATTATCCTATTGTCTATGGTAATGTGTTGTACGTATGTCTTTGTGAAATGAATACATTCAATGTATATTGTATAGTCATTTTTGAAATCAGAATGTTAAATAAAATTTTAAAAAATAAAATAAAAATAAGAAAAGGATTAAATTTTAATTTTCAAAACATTTGTATACATTAAATTATTATTTTTTTTTTCCAAAAGTAATAAATTTATAAATAATCTAATTTAAAATATATGAAAAAGCAATCAAAATAAATAACGAATGCTCTGTCATTAAGTGGGCAAAACTCAAAATGACACATAAACACAATCGGTGTACACCATTTATTAGCCGGTGTACACTAGCAAGGAAAATTTGCCAGTCAATGTGTTCATCACTGATGCCAGCGTTATCTTCATCTGAAATTTATGAACTTTTTAATGAAAACGTCCGAAAATCAAAACCATTTTTTCATTACTTGTATCAGTAGACGCATCTCTCCGCAATGAATGTCGATGGTTTGGCGAAGAACATTCTGGTGTGACCGATGAATTTTCTAGATTGTTTTGAAGCTGATTTATCAATTCAATGCATACACCACTGGAAAGAACAAGACAATCAATTTATAGATTCAAAAATGATTTATGATTAACACTGAACTTACTCAAAATCGTTCAAATACGTTTGAATTTGACAAACTATCTCCCGCATTTTTTCAGTTCTCATGAGAGCACTGTTCAATTTATCAGCATCTTTGACTCTCTTGAATTCACTGTGAAAATAAAGAATAATTAGATTTGATGATGGTAAAAATGGGCGTATCAAAATTACACTTTTCTTTCACGAAGTTGCTTAGTGGACCCAATTATCATATTATATCTTTGATTTCAAGACACTGACACCACCTATACGATTTATCAATGTGCACTGACTATACCAAAGGAAACGGCAAAAAGATACGATTTGTCGTTTGATTTCCATAATGGTGTATGTGCATTTCAGTGTATATGTGATAGAGATCGCTTGCAAAGTAATTGTCGTTCAATTTATGCCGTTTTTGATGTACTTGCTTACGGCATTCAGTGCACGACTCATTTGCTATGGTATGAAAACTTTTTATGCATATAAATCGTGTATGAAAGCACCAACATGAAAGTCCACTGCGTGTGCTTTCACAATATTGTTTGATATTTATTCAATTTCACACTGTACTCGTACAGATGGCGTAAGAGGCAATGCTCATCTTTACTAATGCGACATCGAGAAGTCGAAACATTACGTCGCAAATTACAAGTAATTTCTTTTAATTATATTTCTCTCTTTCTCTCTCTCTCTCTCTCTCTCTCTCTCTCTCTCTCTCTCTCTCTCTCTCTCTCTCTCTCTCTCTCTCTCTCTCTCTCTCTCTCTCTCTCTCTCTCTCTCTCTCTCTCTCTCTCTCTCTCTCTCTCTCTCTCTCTCTTTCTCTCTCTCACTCCCTCTTTCTCTGTTTCTTTCTTTCTCTCTTTCTATTTAATATTGTCCATTTTCCCTATTCAAATTACTTAATCAACGAGAAAATCTATTAAAATATGCTCCATAATTTCAGGATTCATTTTATGAGATTGACGAATTAAAAATGTTGGTGAAAAAATTGTTGACAGAAAATTGTCAATTAAAATCTCGTATTGATTCATCAATAAATGCATTCGATGTGTCACTGTAAGTAAAAATGAAAGGAAAGAAAAAAAAAAAGAAAGTTTCTCATTTTCCAAATAAAACGATTCATTTTAAAATTTAAATTAGACGAATTGACGATGTGCATACGAATGGAAATGGTAAATCCTAGGGGCTTTTATGTATACGAAAATATGAAATATACGCAGTTTATACACAGTTTATACACGTTGAAGTGAAATATTGTAAATATAGTCAATTTATACGCGTTTAACTGAAATATTCGTAGAGTTGCTGTGACAAATGTACATAATGTACAAATATGTTTGTCAACACAATCAAAATCGTATCGGCCAAACAAAAACTAAATTGTGTAACTGAACGAATTATAAAATTAACGTTTTTCTTCGATAAAGTCGGAAATTATCGAATATGCATTAAAAATTTAATACTATTTTTAAAACTCAATTCTAATCAATATCTTTTGGTTGTACATTTTTTGTATTATAATTATTGAAAAAAAAAAAAATATAAATGACAATAGTTTTGATGTCAATAAAAAAAAATGTAACATAACATTGCCAATCGTTAATGATGTGCCGGGATCATTGCATTCTTTAAAGCATTTATAGCGCAGAAGACAGCGTGTCAGTCTCTTAATCAGATATATAAAGGTTCGATTCTCGCATTGGGCAATTTTTTTTTTTTTTTTTTTTTTTCGTAAAATCATATTTTTTTCAATTTATTATAATATGTACGAAAAAAAATTTACAACCAAAACATATTGATTAGATTTGAGTTTTATTTTAAAAATAATAATAAATGTTCAATCTTCAATGAATAGTTGATTTTGTATGGAATTTATTATTGAAATTGTTGAACGAAAAGTAAATTCGGTAAATCAACATTTTACTGAAGAAAAAAAGTAAATTTGATGGTTCGTTTGTTTACTTTTAGTTTTGCCGATTGGATTTTGAATGAGCATATGGACGCCATTTTCAACATTTGGAGATACACTTATACGAATTTATACGCATTTATATGCATTATATTCGGACTTATACGCACAATAATTCGCGAGTCGAAAAATATGCAAGCATAGCGCATTATACGCAATATATGTGCAATATACGTGAATATATTTTTGACATAAAAGCCCCTAGGGTAAATCGGCCGAATGTGTTGGTACAGATGTTGATTCATATCAAACAAATGATTTACTCTCAGCTGCATCATACAATAAACGACCAGTCAGTATGTATGAAACACGTGAAGGACCAAATGCCACAAAATCACAACAAAATCATGACAATCGCACTGCAAATAGTATGTATCAAATGATTGATGGCCAAACAAAATCCAAAAATGATGCAATTGATGAATATAATACGGCTGATGGTCAAACAAATGGAACGAATTTACCAATTGCCGATGATGTAAAACATCGAACGGAAATTGTAACACGTCGCATTCAAGAATTATGGCAACTTATGCAAGAAATGACAGGTAACGATGTATTTGTGCCTGGTGCAGAACGTATTCGAATTGCTGTCACTGAGCTAACTGCCATTTTTCCAACGGTAACTTGAAATTTGAATTCGTTGTTGTTGTTGTTGTTTTTTTTTTTTGAATTTTTAATTTTCTTTTTCCTTTGACCATTTTCAGACTATCAGCAATGAAACCATTCGAAATGCAATCCGACAATTAAATCAAAATACAGGTCATTTACAAAAAGATTGTGCTGGTTTACAACATTCAATTCAAACAAATGATACTGCATCCATTGATTTATACATGCAAGAAGTACGAAATTGTGCATACAATTTGGCAATGGCCACTAAAATGCTTGTTACACAATTTCAATGATTAATCAATGCCGGGATGATGTACGCAAACGAAAATGTATCGTTCGTTTTTGAGAGAACGAGAAAATTGCAATTTAAATCAAAATGTTCTCTATGGATTCCATGGTTTCTCCAAATTATTCTTTTTTTTTTCCTCGCTTTTCTCCCAATTTGTGCTCAATTTTACTAGTTTTTTTTTTTTTTTTTAATTTATACAAATGATTAATTTTTACTAAATTGATTGAGATGTATTTTCTATTTTGACTTTTAATTTTTTTTTTTTCTAATTTTTATTCACTATATGTTAAACAATGAACAATTATTTTGTTAATATGAATTGCATTGGCTCATGAGTAAATATGACAAGTTGTGTCATGTTTTTAATATCATCGTTAATTAATAAACAAGCAATAATTCAAAAGAGACAAATAACAATATATGCCATCAACATTAATTGACAATAAATAAAAAGCAATACAAACAATGGCAACATTTAATTGCCGAACTGTGCCACTGCATTATTTTAAAATGGCCTTTATTCATTAAGACTTTAATAATAAAATATAATGACAAATCATTTATTCTTATTTAATGACATTTACAATTTATTTTCAATGCATTTTTATTAAGTCTTTAATGCGGAATTTTGCGCCTTTTATTCAAATTTGTTATAGTTATTGCCTCTCTTTTGCAGATGTATCTCGGAAATTTGAACTAATAAGAAATCTTAATCGTATATAAAGGCATTGACATACATTTCAACAACATTAAAACCCATAGAAAAACTACAAACGATCCCAAAAAACGTTTTGCCAATAGTGAACTATATTCATCAGTTATTTTTACGTGACTAGCTTTTAAAACCGGAAATACCAGTACGTGAATATAACAAGTGATTAGCAATAGATGGCGATAGCGATTTCATTGACTTTTGCTTAAAGCACTTTTCATGACTTCCGATTGAAAGACGTTGAAATCATGTTTATTGAATGTATTGAATTGATGTTATGATTTTAATTGTCCTTCAAATAATCTGTGGTTTTTCAAATGATCAAATACGAAATAAAATGTGACATAACAACACCAATTGTTAATAATGTACCAAATCCTCATAATCATATGAAGGTGCGATTCCCGGCAATCATTGGGCATCATCATATTATTTCTCCCAAATCGGCAGTACCTGCCGAGACATACAGATATTCAATGGGTGCTTCATTTTCAACTAATTCATCAAACAATTTCTTCACGCAATATAACTCACATGCAATTGAAAATTTCGTCAAATATCGTAATTCATCCAAATGCACAATGTTTTCGTTGAATTTATTTTCATCAAAATAGGCTTCGAAGCAAAGTAAAGCATTTTCAATTGTGGAACAACTTCTTTTAAACATTCAATTGGCTTTATAAACTGATCACAATCTACATTACAAAATTGAATTGTTAGAATTTTAAGTGTTTTTACTAAGTTGGATGTTTTGCAATGTTCTTGATTCTGCGTTCTTCGTTAGCAAGAAATTCAATGTCATTTAATTTAAGTGATACATTTCAATGACCATAAGCACCTAAAAATCAGACAAATTGTGTAACGCAGAGGAATATAAGGGGTCAAGTGTCGATTTGCTCGCCTGAAATCTGCTTACACTTGCAAAAACTTGGATATTATTACCATGGTCAATCATGTCCTTATTGATCAATATATGGAATTTTTATGCATTCATAGTATGTATCTGATGCTAAAGATATGTCTCCGTGTTAGTAACGCTGTGTGGAAGATATTGATGTTTTTGTTTTGTTATCATTGAATTAGTCATTTGTCGATGTGAACACAATGTGCAAAATTTCACACAAACAATTACGAAATTCGAATGGATTCAATTGGACACAAAAGAATCGAGATAAAGTAAAATACAATGTAAGAAAGTAAATACAATGTAAGACAAGGAGTTCGTTAGAATTTGAATTGAATTGGGGAGAGAAAGGAGCGTGCGCAAAATCGAAGCAACACATGGTTACATTTAAATGCATGTCATTCGCATTGTGAAGTTTATTTCATTCACTTTTCATTCAGAATATTTCGCTATGGAACACATCCAAAAGTATATACATATATAGATATAGGGAAAGAGGGAAAAAGAGAAAGAGAGAGAGAGAGAGAGAGAAATAGATGGATAGATGGGACTAGAGGGAGACTGAGACATGCATTATGATAAAGAAAGGGAATGAAAATATTTGCAACAACACAATGATAGTAAAATCCAAGTCGCGTCCTGTTTACACATATGACGAGGGGTTGTTTATATACACGGCATTGTATTGCACAAATACACACCATTGAAATAGAATGAAAACAAAGTAGAATCGAATAAGAAACACGAATAATAAAAAAACAACGTAAACATATTAATCATCAGACGCTGAACGTCGATTGTTGTGCATTTCAGAGTCAGTCACAGTGAACATTGTGTACTAAATTGTGACATGATTTTGGTTTTGAAAATTCAGAAAGTTTTAGGTGAAAAAAGAAAGTGAAACGAGAAAAGTTAGCAGTAAAAATATTGTGAAAAATTTAGTGTTTATTGTAAAAGTAAAATTATGGCAGAAGATCCAGCTGCCCAAACCGGAGAGGGTGATAAAAAAATCGTACACACATATCCACTCGTTAAAGTAATTTTTCAAAAATAAATCTCGAAAAACGACAAAAAATTCCACTTTTTTGATTAAAATGTAAATTGCATAAAAGAACTGAAAAGCAACAGAAGAAAATGAAAATGAAAACGAAAACATCAACGCAGTTTAATTACATTTGACTGCGGGTTTGTTTGATCAATGCACACACCAAACTCCGCTTCAGTGATACGTAAGCAGCGCCACTCTCTTATGTATTTCAATTTATTAAAAACGCCTGAATCGCTGCAATTTTTGAAATGCAACAACGCAACTGTACACATATGATAAAGATTGCTTACTCACAAACGCCTTAATGTAGAAGAGCAAAATAAATAAAATGAGTTTTATGCGCCCGAATGTAGTAAAAAAACATTTGGCATGTGACCCGTGGATCAATGTAACCGACACAAATTAAACATTTTTAGTCAGTTAGGTGATGGCACGCGATTTGTGTGTTTTTGTGTCTTCTTCATTGTTGTTCATTCAATTCTTCCTTTTTTCATTTTTTTATTTATTGTCATACACTAATTTTTTTGATTATCGGTTTAAATGACTAACGCACATAAAAATTGCTGTTTTTTGACTTCATCATTGCCACGATCTAGTATTCGGATATGAGTGAAGAAATGAAATCAGAATGTGTTGAGCTGAGTATGACTGCTTGTGAAAAATTTGCCAACAATTATGAGGTAAATAAAAATAGGTACAAAAAACAAACAATAAACAATAAACAACAACATCAACCAACTAGTTAGGTTGTTTGTTTATTGTGACGGGCGACAAATTCAAATCTTTTCAATGTCGATTTTTTTTCTTTTGATTGATTAGACAGCAGCGCGAACGATTAAAGAGGCAATGGATAAAAAGTATGGTGTCTATTGGCATGTTGTTGTTGGCGAAGGTTTTGGATTTGAAGTATCATATGAAACAAAAAATATGCTCTATCTATTTTTCGCTGGAAATATTGCCATTTTACTGTGGAAATGCTCCTAAAAAAAATTCACGGACATTTTCTTTTCGAAACAATTGAAATCAATTTCAATCACCTCATCGATATGCGGTATTGGATGCTCATGTACATTTAACGTAAATTATTCAACGAAAACCGATGTCAATCTTTGTACAAATTCTATTTATTCTCGCCATTTATTATCATTTTCAATAAAATAAACCAAATATTTTTTGTATCGCATTTTAACGAATTTCTATTGTTTTTTTTTTCGTATTTTTTGTATGATATTTTGCATAGAATACTCAACTGGAACAAAACATTTTTATGTAAGTTTTCAGTGAAAACAATGATTAATGCAAATATTGAATTTAACTTCATTTTTTTTTATTTTGATGAGTAAATTTGAATCATCACGAATTTTTCAGATTTAAATGTATGCATTTGTTACTCAATCTTCAAATATAAAAAAAAAGAAGAAGAATGTGAAGCAAAATATAAAGATAAAGAAGGAGATAAAAAGAAAAAATAAGGAAATTGAACGGGGGAGAGAGAGAGAGAGAGAGAGTCAGACAGAGACTGACAAAGAGAGAAAGAGCGAAAAAGAATTAAATACAGTGGTGTCACATTTTTTTTGCCCGAACTGTGCTGATAAAATAAATCCTTTCAATAGGTACAAAACATAAAGCTAATAGAATGATAATTTGTATTGAATATCATTGAAATTTGAAATGTTACGTAATTACACTTATGAACCGTTCCAATGAAACATAATTCATGGCAAAAAGTCTCCCACAGTATAGAATCCCCTTTTTTTTTTTTTTATTTTTTTTTTTTTTTTTTTTTTTTATTTTTATTTCTGAGTGCATAAGATGAATTTCTTCTTATCAATTAATATTAAATTGATATGATTTTAATGAATATTCACATGATTAAAATGCAAAGAGCAGCTACTCTTCAAGTTATATTGTTATAATGTAAATGATGTATCTAGAAACAGAATTGAGCTTCGAAACTAGCATATCGTTGGAATTTGCTCTGGGTCATGCCAATCATCATTTATATATATAGAGGCCTCTTATTAAAAATATTTTTATAATAATAATAATAGACTGCACCGTACAGCATTTCTTTGCCGGAGGTAGTTTATTTGATAATAAAGGTTTATAAATATATACAATCGATGTTTACAATATAAATTTGGAACATTTTAAGAATAATTACGAAAAATTATGTGTATCAACTCAGTCAGTATCTCTTGAAAAATTCATTTAGTTTTTTTTTAATTGTTTCAGTACTTAAATTAAAATCAATAATGAAATTATCACAATTCGGCATTTTCATACAAGACAATTTGTTGAAATTAGTTAACATATAATTTGTTGGTTCATATTGCAAGTAATTTAATCTATACACTGGTACATTTAAAAATCTAGTAACACGTGTGACATGATGTGGCACTATAATGCTAATTTTATTCATAATATGATTCGAAGAAATTTCACCATTGAGAACTTTCATTATAAATATTGTTTGAGCAATGCTTCTTCGATTTTCCAAAGTGGTCATTTGTAGAAGTAATAATCTATGTTCATATTGTGGAAGTATATATTGATGCGTCCATCTTAGCTTCCTTAATGCAAATAACAAGAACTGTTTTTGAATAGATTCAATTTTAATCTTCATATCGGCGTAATGTGGGTTCCATATTTGTACACCATATTCAATTATTGGCAAAACAAATGTAAAAAATAGTCGTTTAATCGTCCAAGGGTCTTCAAAATCTTTGCCGAATCTTTTAATCCATGCAAGTCTGGATTTGGCTTTGGTGACAATATAATCGATGTGGTTTTTTAAATTCATTTTTATATCCAATAAAACTCTTAAGTCTCTAATTACTTCAACTTTTTCAATTTGATTGTTGTCAATTGTATAGGAAAAATCTATTTTTAAGGAATTTCGTCGAAAAGAAATCAATTTTTGTTTTTTCCACATTTAGTTTCAAGAAGTTTTTTGAAAAATATTCAGCAATTTTAGTCAAATCGTTTTGCAAAATAAAACAGTCATTGTACGTTGCTATTTCTTTTGACAGTTTTGTATCATCTGCAAACAAATGAATTTGAGATCCGGTAACAACATCAGACTTATCAAAATCACTTACGAATAGAATAAATAGTGTTGCCCCAATAGGATACCCCTGTCCCGTTCCAGATGTGACTTCAATCGGTTTAGATTTAACATTTTTAATCTTAACAATTTGCTTACGATTATGTAGATATGTATCGATCCATTTCAGTATTTGATTATTTAAACCCATTATTCTTAATTTATGGATCAAGAGACCTACATCAACAGAATCGAATGCTTTTGCAACATCCAAATAAATAGCATCAATTTGGTTTCCATTTTTCATATTTCCTATAACATTTGATGTGAATTCTATCAGGTTTGTAATTGTTGATCTACCCCTGAGAAATCCATGTTGGTTTGAGTCAATCATTATATTCAAATAGAAGTTTATGTGTTGTGCAATGATGGATTCCAGCAGTTTGGAAATGACACATTGTAACGCAACTCCTCTGTAATTATTTACATAGCATCGATTTCCACTTTTATAAACTGGTCTAACAAAAGATGTTCTCCATATCAATGGAATGTCACTACTCTGCAATGATTCCCGAAGTAACGAGGTTATTGGATAGCGGCTAAAATATTAATAACAGTACATCTGTAGGTCAATGAGCGCTGCAGACATATCACGTTTGATATAATTGGGTATAAAATGATTTGTGTGCCGGATGCGATTTAACACACAACAATTAACATACAAAAGCAGTAATAATGACAATTTTATTGACAATAATCGGTTCATAGTTATTTCGTTTGTCATCATTAGGGTGATTGAGGGTATTTTATGACAAATAATATCATGGAATTTGTCATTTCGACTGGTTCAATTGAAATTTAATAGAACTCTGTCTCTGACATTATTCCTCCCCTGTGCACACGTATAATTCGATGATTTCTATATTAGTTTGTTCGTTTCTTTGTCAATATTACTATGTGATTATAGGTTCTGACACAGAGTTCCCTTAATCCCCCTTGGAGCGCTGGAGGACCCCTCCTCCTAGACAAATGGGAAATTTTTACGCCTAAATCACTCCACCCCACCCTTTTGGCTCGCCGGTGTCAGAAGTTATGCTTAATATTTTGTGTCAACAAAACAAAATCAGTAAAAATTACGAATACGGCTTTTCGAATGAGACGATTTTTTCCAAATATATATTTGTATCGCAGAGCAAATTTGCAATAATTATTTATAATTATGTGTATTCATTTCAAGTGTATATGTCGAAAAAAATAAAATGCTATGTAATAATAAAGGGAAGTAGTTATCCTTCGTCGATTCTTTCTCATTCAAAGTTTAATATTACACTCAATATACGTGACAGCTTTTAAAACCGGAAATACCAGTACGTGAATATTACAAGTGATAAGCAATAGATGGCGATAGCGATTTCATTGACTTTTGCTTAAAGCACTTTTCATGACTTCCGATTAAAAGACGTTGAAATCATGTTTTTCGATCTATTGAATGTATTGAATTGATATTGTGATTTCGATTTTCCATCAAATAATCTGTGGTCTGTGATTGATTAGTTTCAGTCGTGGAAGGTATATTAGTTTAAATTTGAAAATTTTTATTTGTTTCTTTTATCGTTTGTTTATTACATTTTTATCTAATTTACAAAGTTTACAAAATTTTGTGTTTTTTTCGCATCTTTTCTAATATTTGATCATTTTTCATGAAACATTTTGTGGCGATTAATGAATTTCATCTGAAAATATCCAAATGTGAATACTTTTACATTGATTTTAATCTTAATAATTCTAGTGCATAATTGTTTTTTGTTGAAGCCTTCTACTTTAATTTCATTCAATTTTTATTTTAATATTACAATTCTCATTTTTTTTATCATGTTATTCTATCGATAATTTCTCATTTCTTGCTGATGAAAAAATGATCTTTTATGGTTTATTATTTTGAATGCATAACCATTCTGAATTGGACTTTAGATCTAAAAACAAAATTTGGCACAGTAATTTTATCAGTACCATATGCAATGTCAGCATGAACACGATATTTGACTGATTTTAATATTGATTTGTATTGCTCGAAATTCATATCTAGTTGACCACTTGAAACTGAAAGATGTTTCAAACGTTCACCATAGTATGCCAGCGCATTCCCTTTTTACGAATACCTGAACTGCTATTATCTGTTAATATGCCGAGGCATTGACTTTTTTTTGGAGTATGAGTAAAATAAAAGTATTCAAATCTTTCCCTCTTTTCTGGCGCGATGGTAACCCTTTCTTTGAAAATATAAAATTTTTCAGGAAAAAGTTTTTTTTTGCTCTTGAGTTTTTCGAAATTCAATTTTAGTGTACATTGGACTGAGATTTGAATTTTGCACGCACTCCATGATAGGGAGATCCTCTTGATAGAGATCAATTTTCACGCGTCAGTAAATATTCAGTGTGGACAAACGTGTTTTTAAGAACATTTTTTTATTGACTTTTTTAGTTCTCTCGACGGTATACATTTTCTCAATTTTCCCCATTAGATATGAATTATTTTTGTGATTTTTGCTATTTTATTGTCTCTTTGTGTGTTGAGCTTCTCAATAATTAATAATAATTGACATTTTAAAATATATGCTACCAAAAATGCTAAATTTAGTAAATTCAATGATTTATTACGATTTGATTAGTGAGAGAAAACTGTAACACAATTAGTAAAATTTGCTTCTCATCTTTGTCATGTTGACCTTCGAACGAAAATAGCTTAATTACATGCCATATTTAGAATATTAGAATTGTGTTGTTTATTTATTCATTTTATGTTCAATTCGCACTCTTCTTTTTTTTTTTTGTTAACTACATGATGATAAGGTAGATTATGTTCAATAATTCCACATTCATATAGTATTATCATCAATTGTAAAAATCTGTGCTAAAACTTTGCTTTCGTTTTTCATTGAATAAATAATTGAAGTTTGTTCAGCATGTTAATTGTTTAATAAAAACCAAATAATTTGTTGAGATTTGTTGTTCCAGTTATTACAATACGTTTATCTGGTTAATTCGGAATTAACACACGAATGTTATTATTCATTTAGTATTTGAATTACAAACAAAGTATTTATAATAAAATCTCATTTCAGACGATGTTCCAATAATATAACTGAATGGCGCTTACTAAACGCCATCGCATCTATTCATATAATTTATCAAACAACATTGGCCGATATGTTACAGTTTCATAAGTTGTTTCAAATCACATTGCAAATATAGGCAAACAATAATAATGCATTTATTTCCGACTAATTTCGTTCAAATTTTCAGAAATGTCTCATCTTTTCTGACCATCTGACCATGAGAAGAATAAATGCTTCATCGAATTTTGAAAACGAAATTTTTTGAAGAAAAAACAATTATTGAAAAACCCAGAGTTTTTCGTGTGTTTTAATTATTTGGTGTATGCAAGAATTTTAAAGAATTTTTGTGTTGAAACAAACATTTGTTTCAATTATAAAATGAATGAGTACATTAACCAATATACTCTCCATCGTTAGCTATGACTTCGCGCCATCTTTCAAGAAGTTTGTGGATTACACGTCGAAAGAAGTCCCAATTTTTTAAAGCTATCCAGTCATCGATCCATTTTGCACTTCTTCAACATTTCGAAAGCGTACATCGGCCAGATCGATTTGCATCAAACGAAACAAACAGTAGTCAGAAGAGGATCCCATTCGAAGTCTTTTACCTTTTTTTTAACGATGACTGCACGATGTGGTCTGGCATTATCATCGTGAAATAAAACTTTCCTTTGTTTTGTCGCTATCAGAGGCCGTTTGTTTTTCAATCCATTTTGATTAATTCTTGTCTGTAGCGTTCAGCTGTAACCGTTTCACCAGGGTTTAGTAGCTCATAATAACCGATACCTTCCTCATCCCACCAAATACACAGCATAACCTTCTGCCAATGAATATCACGCTTTGACTGTGAAGGTCCTGGTTGGCCTGGGTCTACATACGCTGCCTTACGTTTGGGGTTATTCTAATAGACACATTTTTCATCGCCAGTAACAATTCGATCGTAATAAACGTAGTTTTTTGTGGTCAGCAAGATGTTTTTTGCATGTTTCAATTCGTGCTCTGAGTTGATTTTCGTTCAATTGATGTGGCACTCATTTTCCCAGTTTTCGGATCTTTCCCATTGCATGTAAATGTCTAGAAATGGTTGCCTGGTCAACTTTTAACGCCATTGCAAGTTCTTTTTGCGTTTGACATGGATCTTCATCGAGTAATGCTTGTAATTCGACTTTAAAATTCTTGCATACACCCAATAATTAAATATTATTTTATTATTTTTATCATTAAACAATTTCCCAATTTCCCATTTTCCCAATTTCCTTATTCGGATTTTTGCGGTTTATTTGGTGAGTTCGTTCCATTTTAATTTATTTTGTGATTTTGGTAGCGATTGATTTCCATGGCCAGTTTCGTTTGACGAAATTATTGGTGATTTTTCTCGGGTGCAGTGTGGCTTAGCACGTCCCTCACCTTAAATTTACTTTGCTCGAAACAGTAATGATGGGCCTCGGACGAGGGGAGACCACGGAGCTCGTCCTCCCCGGGACTTGACCGGAGCTCCACAGTTGACGACCGCTTTGAATATTGGAACAATGAATTTGAGAGGAGGTTTTGAGTTGAAGAAGCGAGTATTAGTCGATAGGGCAAATAGTTTCGGTTTAGACATTTTGGCTGTCAGCGACGTGCGTGTTAAAGGGCAGGTAGAAGAATCGCTAGGGAATTATCGCTTGTATTTGTCAGGAGTTAAATCTGGTAGAGCAAATTGGGGATTGGGATTTCTAATTCATAACAGTTTAGAGCAGTCAATTGTGTGTCATAGATTTGTGAGTGAAAGAATGATGTGGATTTCAATCAAGTTAGGCGGTGCAGTGTATCGTTTCGTGTGTGTGTATTCCCCGTGTGAAGGTGCAAATGCAGAATAAATGAATGATTTTTATGGTGACTTGAATGATATTGTTTATCGTAAGGGAAATGAAAACGTGATTTTGCTAGGGAATTTCAATGCTAGAGTAGGTAGAGATAATCAGAATTTTGCAAACATTTTGGGTCATTTTGGAGAAGAAATGGAAGCAACTAGGGGAATATCTCAAATCAGATGTGTTGCAGATATTGCAGATATTGCAGATATTGCAGATAGTTTGGATTTGCAGCGGATATTCTTCGTGATCATAGAGTGAATATCCGCGCTATCTGCTAAAAATCCGCAAATATTCGTAGGCAACACTAAATATTTGATGTTTTAGTGCTAGAAAATTTGAGCAGATTTTTTGCAGATTTCTACGGATATTTATTCGATAAATTCTCCTAGGGAAGCAAATGGTAACGGAAAGAGATTAGTGGATTTTTGCCAGAGTTCAGACTTAGTGATAACAAATTCATTTTTTAAACACAAGAATATTCATATGTTTTCATGGGAAAACCCTGGCCAGAATCAGAAATCTCTTCTCGACTACGTGATTGTGGAGGACAGTCTGCGCAAAACAGTTATAGATACGCGTGTGTATAGAAGTTTTGGTTTGGATTCTGATCATTACTTAGTTGCAAGCAAAGAAGGAGTAGCGAGTAAAAAGCAGAAGCCAACCAATAGAATGAAAGTTAATGAATTAAAGATTGAGAATGTGGTGAATGCGTTTGTGGCTAGGTTAGAGGAAAAATTTGTGCAAGTCGAAATGAGTGAGGCGTCTGATATCAATAGTGAATGGAATAGTTTTAAGAGTGCAATGTTGAGTACAGCAAAAGAATGTTGTGGAATGCATGTGAGTAAGAATGGTAAAAACAAGACTAATTGGTGGAATGTTGAAGTTCAGGAAGCAGTGAAAGAGAAGAGAGTACGATGGATACGTTGGATGCAAAGTCAGACAGTGGAGAACTTAGATTTATATAGAGAACAAAAGAGAATAGTGAAGAAGTTGGTGAGAGAAGCGAAAGGGGGAGAGTGGGTAAAATTTGGAAGGGATTTAGAAGAAGCAGGGCAACAGAGGAATAAAGTTTTCTGGTCAAAGGTCATGAATATTCGTAATGGTGCCAGGAGCCGTTTTAGATAAGGCAGGAGAGCTAGTGATTGATAGAAAAAATGTATTGAAGCATTGGAGAGAATATTTCCAGGAACTTTTGAATGTTGAAAATATGACAGTAATGAATAAGAGCGAGATTGAAACTGAAATGAAGTGCAAATGGAAAGAATAAGTATAGGAGAGATAGAATTGGCAGTTAGAGAACTGTGCTGGGGCAAAGCAGCAGGGGTAGATGAAATTAGGAATGAATATTTGATTTGTAGTGGAGCAGTAGGCGTTCGTTGGTTATATCGTTTGTTTAATCTGGCTTGGGATTCATCAGTGGTGCCGAAATAATGGGGTGGAGCGGTTATCTCCCCCTCCATAAGAAAGGAAGTAATAGGGATTGCAACAACTATCGTGGAATTTCTCTATTGAGTGTTGTCGGAAAAGTTTACAGTGCAATTTTAGAAAAACGTACCAGAGCTATTGTTGAATCGCTCTTGGATGAAAACCAAACGGGCTTTAGACCGATGCGCGGATGTCAAGATAAAATTTTTTGCATGAGACAACTAATAGAGAAATTCCATGAGAGAAACAAGGACATGTATGTGTGTTTCATAAATTTACAAAAGGCGTATGATTGTATACCGAAAGCTAATTTGTGGTCAGTACTGAATGAATACGGTGTGAATGGTCCCCTTCTGGGAGCAATTAAGAGTTTGTACAGATGTAGCGAAGCGGCGGTGAGAGTGGATGGGGAATTGAGCGAATGTTTTGAAGTGCGAAATGGTCTTCGACAGGGCTGTACAATTTCACCGCTTTTATTTATTATTTATAGGGATCAGTTGATCAAGGCAGCTAAGTTGAGGGGTAACGTAGTACTGGGAGGAAATATTATTTCTGCTCTAGCATACGAAGATGACCTAGTGCTGTTTGGGGTGGTTCGGAACAAGAACTTCAAAACAGCATTAGCTATTTAGAAACGGCGTGTACGAACTGCGGAATGACCATTTGCAGTTCAAAGACACAGGTTATGCATATAGGGAAAAATCGGAAACAGATCAATTGTGTGTTAGATGGTGGTGTGCTTGAACAGGTGTCTCAATTCAAATATCTAGGCTGCATCTTCTCTGAGGATGGTGAACTGGATAGGGAATTTGAGCAGCGTAGAGTAAATGGTAACAAGGTTGTTGCACAGCTTAGGTCACATGTTTTTAATAATGGCGAATTGAGTAAAGAGACGAAGCTGATGATTCATGGGTCAATCTTCAGACCAACTATCACGTATGGAAACAAGAGCTGGGTCGATTCGAAAAATTTAATTCATGATTTAGAAGTGGCTGATATGAAAGTATTGCGTATGATTTCGGGTGTATCGCGTAGAGACCAATGGGAGAACAGAATTAGGAATGAGAAAATACGTGAGGATTTGAATGTGGATTCGATAGATGAAGTAGCAAGAAAGTCAAGATTGAGATGGTTTGGGCATGTACAATGTATGAATGAGTGTCGTTTGTCAAAGTTAATTTTGAATGCTGAAGTGAATGCGCCGAGAGAGAGAGAGAGGCAGACCACGTAGACGATATTTAGATTCGGTGAAGAATGATCTGAATGAAAGGGGGTATGACTGGAAAAGGGAAACTCAAGACCTGGCTCTCGACAGAGCATGCTGGAGAAGAATTGTTAGATGGCTACCATTACTAGACAGACCAGACGCTGAAGGGCATTAATGGTCTATAAATGATTGTTGTTGTTGTTGTAACAATTTCCAAACTTTTAACATTTGAGTTATTTACACTCAAATGCGCATTTCGAAAGCAATGCTTTTTTCTTCAGTGAGTTTGTATCAAAAACTGACATTCTCATTCAAAACCAAAGTGACAATATTTGCAATGGTTATCTGTTTATAAGGTGACAATATTTTCAATGATATGTGCTTTACTATTGTATTCGTACTAATTGTTCAGTCATAAAATTAGTTAATTAATTAATTACTATTGTATTAGTACGAATACAATAGTAAAGCACATATCATTGAAAATATTGTCACCTTATAAACAGATAACCATTGCAAATATTGTCACGTTGGTTTTGAATGGAAAAGTCAGTTTTTGATACAAACTCACTGAAGAAGAAAGCATTGCTTTCGAAATGAGCATTTGAGTGTAATAAATAACTCAAATTTTAAAAGTGTGGAAATTGTTTAATAATAAAAATAATAAAATAATATTTAAGAAAACACAATTTGTTGTTTGAAATGCCGCATCCTTGATTTTGAAGTTGTCACAGTTTTCATTTTCGTCTCTTTTTGACATTTTTTATGAAATTATTAAATCTCAGTCAAGATGTTTGGCCAAGGGGCGAATTACTACTGAAAATCAATTTTCAGTACTTTTCAGTACTTGCAAATCTCTTCAATACGTGTCAGTATTTCAGTTCATTTTTCAGTGCCTGACAGATTTACGGGATTTTATGCAATCATTTTGCATTAGTACGTGTCATTAATGAAATCGCTAACAAATAGAGAAGGCAAAAATGTACGATGTAATGAATGAAATTTTTTTTTTTTTTTTTTCAAAAAATTTAAAATGAATGAAAAAAAAACGACGAATATAAAAGAATACTATAGTTCAAAATGATTTCATTTTTACGAAGGGAGAGTTTTTCTGAAATAAAATTATAAAAATTTATGAACATATTTGAAC
Organism: Resseliella maxima; assembly: GCA_029041755.1. Classification (NCBI taxonomy): domain Eukaryota; kingdom Metazoa; phylum Arthropoda; class Insecta; order Diptera; family Cecidomyiidae; genus Resseliella; species Resseliella maxima. Next base: position 28,741 of record JAQOWM010000843.1, on the reverse strand, counting down.
AACTAATCGAAAAAAAAATTCCATGAAAGAGAAAAAAATGTTTGTTAAGAAATTGATAATTTTCGATGATTTTTAATCATAAACATTAATAGACAAACATTCACATTGAGTGAATTCACTGATATTTTGACAGATACTGAAAAAGTGCTTTCAGTACGTTTCAGTATCTTTCAGTAACTGTCAGTTTTTTCAGTTCATTCAGTAGTAATTCGCCCCTTGTGTTTGGCGCAACATTTGTGTGTGTTTTTTTAAAATAAATTTTGAAATAGCACAAATCAGAACAATAAACAAAAAAAATGTTGTTTGAAATGTAAATAAAATCAGAGTATAAAAGAAGGTGCACATTTTATCTATGTTATTATTCAAATCTTGATCACATCGATTGGCTCTTGTGAAAAAAAATAATAAAAAATTAAAATGTCAACATTGACATTACCGCAGTGTCCGGAACAAAGTTCAGGAATTGGTGCACAAGTAATTCTTAGCTTATCTCAAGCATTATGGGCAACTCAGTTAATTTGCAACATTTCGTCACCCGAAATGTGGCCAAAAGACTATGGAAAAGATGCAGTCAATAAAGGTATTTTAGAGCCATGTTCTGTTACATTGTCAATCATTTGCTAATAAATTTCATAATTCTTTAAGGTCTTGATGCCTACGATTTTATTATTGTTGGCGGTGGGGCAGCTGGTTCAGTCGTTGCAAGTAGATTGAGTGAAAATCCAAAATGGAAAATTCTTCTATTAGAAGCAGGTGACAATCCACCGATTGAATCTGAAGTAAGAATTTTATTGAAATTTTATCATTTCATCAAGATTTTTTTTCTTGAAAAAAAATTAAACACTTTCTTGATGATTTTTCTTTAGATTCCAGCATTTTTGTTGCTTGTGGAAAATACAAAACATGATTGGACCTTTTATACATCACCAAATACAGATGGACAAACATATTGTAAAGTTCAAACGAATGGATGTTTTTGGCCACGCGGTAAAATGCTTGGCGGTTCATCTGGAATGGATTTAATGATGTACATTCGAGGTAATAAGGATGATTTTAATGATTGGTCAAAGCTTGGCAACACTGGTTGGGACTATAAGAGTGTTTTGCCATATTTTTTGAAATCCGAAGCAAATCACAATCCATCGTTTGTGAATTATAAAAATGGTAAATATCATAATGCAAATGGTCCAATGAATATAGATGAATTCAGTGCTGATGGTTTGGAGCACATAAAGCAAATGTTTTTGAATGTTGCTGTCGAAAATGGTGGTAAAATTATCAATGATATAAATGCTGATAAAAAATTGGGATGGTTAAATGTTCAAGGTTTTTGCTACAATGGTACTCGCCAAAGCACAGCAAAAGCATTTTTGATTCCGGCAAAAAATCGCCCAAATTTGCACATAATTAAAAATGCATTTGTTGAAAAAGTGTTGATCAAAAATAACAAAGCATACGGTGTTAAATTCATTTACAATGGAACATATCAATTCACAGTCACTGCAAAAAAAGAGGTGATTTTATCAGCCGGTGCAGTGATGAGTCCACATTTGCTCATGTTGTCGGGCGTTGGACCAAAGAAACAACTGAAAAAGCATGGCATTCGGGTGCATAGCGATTTGGCAGTTGGAAAAAATTTATTCGACAATCCGCTTGTTACAATTTGGCTTAAATGTAATCCAACCGTTGCCACAGCATCGCAGCTATTGGAAAGCCTTTATCAGTATGCACTCTATCGAAATGGAACGTATGCTTCACTTGGTGTAAGTCAAACGACTGGTTTAATTAATTCGGTTAATGGCACTGGTCGTCCAGATTTCAATATGGGCTATCTTTATTTCACTACAAATTCAACAGTAATTGTAAATCATTTGCTTACGGCGCATAAATATAGAGATGATGTAAAGGAAATTTTATTAAAATTCATTCAAAGCAATGATCTTGCCGTTATTACACCAAAATTATTGAATGTAAAATCTCGTGGTGTCATCAAATTGGCAAGTTCATTGCCAAATGATTATCCAATTATTCGGCCAAATTACTTCAATGATGAAAGGGATTTGGCAGCTATGGTGCGAATTATTAAGCAACAATTTTCATTGATTAACTCAAATGCATTTGGGAAATTTGGCTGTGAATTTCTAGAATTACCAATTCCTGATTGTGAACAGTTTGCACTTGGCTCCGATGAATATTATCGTTGTTTCATTCAATATTTTTCCAGCACAGACTATCATCCAGCTGGCACATGCAAAATGGGTCCCGCCACAGATCAAAATTCCGTTGTCGATCATAAATTGAGAGTTCGAAACATCGCCAATTTGAGAGTCATTGACGCATCCGTGTAAGTTTACGTAGTTATTTTTTTACATTTTTCGATATCAAAATACTCGTGAATTGAAACGATTGAGTAAAATATGAATAATTGTTAGATATTTTAATCAATTGTCTCATATTTTATTATTATTTTTTTCAGAATGCCAAACGTTGTGAGTGGCAAAATAAGAGCTGCCACTGTTATGATCGCTGAAAAGGGTGCCAATTTCATCAAAAAATTTCATACAAAATGTCAAACCCGAACAAAAGTGTGTGAAAATTCTAAAAAAATTTGAAATGATGGAGAATGTGTTGAACAGTTTGCAAAAATAAACAACGAAATGAATAGATGAACATTATTTATTTAATAAATGCACCAAATTTAACTCATTCCGTTTAATTCTGGATTTTACAGTTGAAACTACATTTTATTGTTATACTACGCTTGAAGATCTAATGCAACATTAAATGCATTTCTTTTCGATTCCTTTTGAACTAAATAAATTCTCTAATAAAATTACTACAAAATACATCAGCATATTGATTCATATATTGGGTGTGTGCAAGAATTTTAAAGAATTTTTGTGTTGAAACAACCATTTATTTCAATTATAAAATTAATGAGTACATTAACCAATATATTCGCCATCGTTAGCTATGACTTCTCGCCATCTTTCAGGAAGTTTGTGGATTCCACGTCGTATCCACTTTCTGTTACGAATTCATTACATTTTATCTTAAAATAACATGTTTCACGTTTTTCCATAATCAAAACGACTTTCTCTCTAACTAAAGTAGTCCCATACTATGACATTTTCCTTGAAAAGGAAACTCCTAAAGGAAATGAGTTTTTGACACAAAAATAAGATGAATTAGGCTCGATATCTATTTCTTCGTTTAAAGTAAACCCAAAATGACTTACGAATAATGCTCAAAACTAAATTTTTACTTTTGTGTAATTGTTTTTGCGAAATTTAAAAAATGAACTATCAACCGTTGTTTGTTGAATTAATTTCAAAAGCATATATTTATATTGAAAATTCTATTAATCATGTGACATACATTATTTCTCTCAATGTGAAACAACTGCAGTTCCCCGGACTCTAGTTCGTGACACCTTTCGTGTTCTCCTAGGTTCAAAACGCCGAGAAAAAAATATTTTTGGGTGACCTTGGGTCAAAAAATTGACCAATTACAATACTTTTACGCACAACATGTTGTGTGCGGAAAAGTAAAAATATACTTATTTGCTTATTATGAATAAAATAAGTGAAAATCTACAGATTAAATGAAAAGTCAAACACAAAAAGTGTCAACAGTAATGTAAAAAAAACTTGACAGTTAATCTGAACTTGTGAACAAAGTATAAATTTGTTGCTGTAATTCAAGCGAAACTATTCAAATCAATTAGGACCTCAGATTTATTATATAAAAAATGTAAAATATAAAATAATTTTTGCTTCGAATGCTCAGCATCCCCGAAGAAATCAGTCAAGATACGGGGCTGCAACACGATGAAGATGAGTCTAAATCGTTCAGCGACGAATAGATTTTTATTTGGATCAACAACCAAATTCCAACAAAGTATTTTGTGATTTGTTCGAATCAAATGATGAGATAATAGAAAAAACACTAAACTTATTACCGTGAAAAAAAAATTAATCGATGAAAAAACAACCATGATTGCATATCATTTGAATAATTGGAATCGATTAAAAGCATTTGAAATGGCAACTCTACATTGCATCATCAATCCGATGATTGTGAAAACATCTTTATAAATAAATAAATCTTTAGTTCTATTCGAGATACATCGTATAAAATGTGTATGCGGCTTATTTAAGACACTTCAAAATGACTTTAAAATCACCGATTATGATTTAGCTGGAAAAGTGGTACGATCAGTTTGTGATACACAAGATCGAAACTTCCATTCGATTATGAACATCTTGATGTAAAAATTGAATACTTGGAACGAGTGCGTCATTTGTTAAAACAGAGGCTGGGAATAAATCTGCATATGGCCAAAAATTTTGACTCTAACGTTACAATCGTACGCCTCTTTTCATTTTCTAGCTTTTTCCAGCCTATCTAATAGATAGTATCTATGATACAAAAAACGGTGGTTATATGCATTAATATGAAAATTGAGCAGAAGACAAATATTTTAACGGAAAAAAAATTTCCGATACCTATTACGGCATCAATGTTATAGCCGTTTGAATTGGACTATAACGTTACATGATTTTGGAAGTAGTTCCAAAGATTACTGTACATTTTCCAAAAATTCAGCGAATTTAGCAAATCATTTTGCAGTTTTCGCCCATTTATGTGAGGAAGAAGGATCAAAGAATCGACTGAAATGAATTTTCATTTTGTGTCCATTATATGAGCCAAAATGTGCGGACTTTAACGTTATACAAAAACAGACTATAACGTTACCTACGATTTGATGTTCGGAAAACACGCAAAATAACTTTTCAAAAAATTGTCGTTAACAATTTTTATCAAATAATTATGAATTTTCAAATGCTTATCTATCAATATAATGTTTGGTTGAAGAAATTTCATCAGCATCACAACCTTTTAACCATTCTTGAGAAAAATGTAAAAAGTCTATAACTTTACATCGAAAAATCGAAAAAAATCACATTTTAGAGGAAATTTGTATGAAAAACTTTTCCAAATGTGTAGAAAATTTCAGAAAATGTTCATCTAAAGGTATAACTAAGGTTATGTAAAGTTTCATCGCAATTCAAAAATGATCAGACATTTTTTTGCTAATTTTTTAATTTTCATCGTGGTTTAGTTTTAGAAATTATTGGCCATATTCGAATCCTATAATTGTAACCGCGCAATGTCAGGAATCGAGCATCGATTGCAATCAATTTTAATAACACCATCCTTTGCATATGATTCTGATAAATTGTTAAATCATTTCATTTTCTATCAAGGTAAAATGATTTGATGAATGATTGATGCTACCATTGCGATTGGAAGATGCACAAGAAGTCTTTATCATCCATCTCTTGAAGAGAATAAACTCTATGAATTTGTGTTGAAAAATTTTGTACGATCAAATGATTACAAAACAGTACTACAGTTTTATGAGACTATACAATACAACAAGACAAAGAAAGTGTTATCACAAATATTATTATATAATTTGTGATAAGCTTGTTTTAGTGATGAATGAACAATTAGTGCCAGACACATTGAAAACAACCACACAATAAATGAAATATTTTAATCGAATTTAATCATTTTTATTGCTTGATGTATTTCTAATGGCATTTTTTTTTGTATAAAAAAAAACAAAAATTCATCATGTTTTTTTTTTCTTTTATTCTCTATTAATAGATTTTTTTTTATTCATTTGACTTATCATTATTAAAAATATCTTGTTATTTTTTGCTTTTCGTATTTTTCGACAGCATATTCAAAAATCGCTTATTTGCCTTGTTACTTTTGCCCTGTGATAAAGAAAACAACAATGAAATTCGATTAATAAAATTCTTGAAAACAAAATCAGTACAGTTTTTGGGCCGATTTTATGTCTATTTACCTTTCCGTGGAACTTCATTTTGATTTCATTATTTTGCTCGATAATTGAACCCCCGCCAAATTTCTTATAATCAACAGTCGAATAATCGAAGTTTGATTGTTTGCCTTCTTTTACAGCCTTTTGTTGCTGTTGCTGTGGCTGTTTTTGTTGTGGTATTTTGTTTTTATTTTTCTTCTTGTTTTTTCCACGATTTTTCTTTGGTGTCGTTATGCTTTTGTCACTCGCTGATGATTGATCCATGGTATTTCGAATTTCATTCAGTTTGGCATCAATTGGATCCACAGACTGAACTTCGTCGATACGACGTTTCTTTGCTGGTGGTTCTTTGACCTCTGGTATAAGTTGATCATTTTTGGGTTTCTTATCCAAATCTTTCAATGGACCCCGATGCACCGTTTCATCATCATTTGAAATATGCGTCTGGGGCTTTGGAGTCTAGAAAATTATTTGAATAAAAATATGTATAAAAAAAAAAAAAGGGAAATTTGGCCTAAAGATGTGGCAAATTATTTGGGAGGATTTGAAAGAAAAAGAAATTAAAAGAAAAAGAAAAAAAAATAGGAGATCGGTGAAAAAAACGGAATAATTTTTGTTCGTTTTCTCTCTATTTTTTATATTTTCCTGAAGCACAAAAAAAAAAAAAAACAAAAATATTAAATGAACAAAATGAAAGCATATTCTACTTACATCAAGTATGCTATCCGGACAAAGTTTTCGCTTGCGATTCTCTTCAGCTTTTCGGGCCGTTTCAGCCAAACGCTCTTGTTCAGCAAATGGTAGCACGGCCAAATAACGTGCAAATGGACTGAAGAATTTGATTTGTGTGCCATTGATTGTTTTATTACCTATGCGATTTGATGTATGAAATACACCAATCGATGGTCCATTCAATTTTAATTTGCTTAGCACCTTTTCGGGCAAAATATTAAACGTATCCTTATTCGTACCTAACAAAGTTGGTAAATCGTCACGAAATTCTGTATTTCCAGTCAAATCATGTGGACAATACAGGTGATTGTTTATATCTTGATTTTTACTCAAAATCGTTGATCGATTTATCGCTTGATCATCGAGAACAATCTAAAAGAAAAACACAATAAATTGGGCGTAATAATAAACAAAAAAATAAGAAAAAAAATCAAAATAAAACAAAAAAAAAAAACCTGTTGAAAATAGTTTCTTAAAAAATTGCCCTGAAAATTGTGCACTCACTTTGGTTAATGGTTGTTCACGTGCTTGCAAAATGAATCGATGCAAAACGTGTAAATGTTGCCGAACTAATGGTGGAATTGGATTGCAACAGGCTAAAATGCCTTGCATTTCTCTTGGTAAATTTTCAGCAATTTGTAACATCATATGATTTGGAAGAACATATGCATAACTTTCATCTTCAATGCGTGCAATTGAATCACGCCATTTGTACAATTCTTTTAACGCATAAAATTGGCGATTATCAAAAATGCGTTTGGATTTTCTATACATATCCATATGTGAATCCGGTTTTAACATAACTTTTACATAACGTTTCATACAAATATCTGTGCTTGATTTGTAAACATTTAACAATAGATTTGTTTTGCCATTTGCTTTGGCAATCAATTCATTTCGCAATAAATCATAAATATATAATAAATGATGTGTATCTTGTTGTGCATATGCAATAAGTTCAGCTGGTAATGGTCGCATTCGCCAATCGGCCAATTGAAGTGATTTATCGGCATCAATTTGGCAATAATGTTTTAATAAAAATGCCAATGATAATCGAGCAAAACCGAGACGCTTTGATGCTTGATGTGTATCAAACATATTTACAATATAAATGGATAAATCACGTTGTAACCACTCAATATCACTGTCAGCACCATGAAATACTTTTACAATTTTTGGATTTGTCGTTACATCATTTAGAATATGTAATTCTTCACGCAATGCCAATGTATCAACAATATAATCTTTTGTCCGTGTTGATAATTGCATTAAACATGTAATACCTTGAAATGTACGATATGAATGGTGTTCAACATCAATGGCTATCTCTTTTGCCATTTCCAATTCATTTAACATTTCTTTTAGCGCACTTTCTTTATCGACATACATTAGCGTTGTTTTTGATAAATCTAATGGTTCTGTGACGGTGCCTTTTTTAAGTTGGCTTTGATTTGGCATGAATTTACTCAATTCAAACTCATATGGATGCAAATAACTTTCAATGTTTCCATCATCATCATATTCTGGCAATATTGCCAATGGTTTCATTGAATGTGGTTTATATTTTAATTGCGGAACAAATGGTGTATGCGCACTATTATCAACTGGTGTTTTGAAATTGATTTGTGGTCGAACTATGTTTCGTGCTGTTAACAATCTGAAGAAAAAAAAATCGTCATTATCGAGTCGTGTATGCCAATCAATCATTCGAATGCAGCGTATAACATAAAAAACAAAAATGCAGAATAATTTCGACTTACTTGGCAGTAATGCCTTGCGCTGAGTTTGGTGTTTTTTGATTTTCATTCCAAGAACCGCCACTGCCAGCACCTGTACTTTGTTTCGGAGTTGATGGTGTTGTACTAATTTCGGTTTCAACCAAGACTGGTTCAATGTTCCGTCGAATTCCAGCCAAAATATCCAAATTTGAATTAATACGTTCAAGCATCACATCGTTGCATTCTTGCATTAATTCCATTTTTTCGTCATTGTCACGTCTAAAGGAAAATAGCGAATGTTTCATCGAAATAAATTTATCGAAACGATGGAAAAATAGAAAGAAAATAACACAAATTCCGAAACAATTTTTGTTTTCTACCGTTGAATATTTCCTCTAATGTGCTGAAGTTTTACAACTTTTGAGATGATCGACATAATTTGATCTGAATGTCGTTGAACCGCTTTGTTAAATGCCGGATACGCTGAATACAGATTCCGTGATGCATTTGATGGAAATGCATTTGTACATTTTGTCGCCTCAACAATATGTGCCATTCCATTCTAAAATATTTTGTTTGTATTTAACATACATAAGCATAATTTATTTATTAATATTCAAAAGAAACCAAAAATCAAGAACACAATGATTGGCTTTTGATGAATCGTAAGTGCTAATAGACATTTTACATGCGTTAAAAATGAAAAATATTGATACAAAAAAATACACCGACTTACCTTTGTGAATGTTTCAATGTTAACGCCATTAATTTGATGAGCTGATGATGATTCTGAATCTTTTGCATTATCATTTGACACATTTTCTGTGTTTTGAATTTTCAATTCATTTTTATCGGCCATTTTTTATGTTTAACTACAATAACTAATTTTACAATAAAAAATTAGTTAAAATTCTATCGAATTTTATTTTAAAATAAATTTCGTCGCACACTTAGTTCATGTGCTTTTTTAGTTTGACATGTTTTGTGTGAAATGAAATGTCAAATGACAGCATGAGGTTTTTTCGTTATCTTGTTGACATTTTAACCAACACATATTTACAATTTGGTTATGATTTTCAAGCAGTTTCATGATATACAGTAGTATTATATTTTATAATTTGAATTGGAAACAAATGATTTACAGTTTTTCAGTGGTTTTTATTTATTTATTTATTTTTTGTGTAATTTTTCAACTGATGTTTCTTTATGAATTTGTTTTTTTTTTTTTTTTTCAATTTATAAAGATGACTGAAATAGTGTTGACTTGTTACAAGTCACATATATCAAGTAAATATTGCCCATTCGCCTGAGCAATTGGTTTGAGTTTTGATAATATGAATGCTTTTCCACCAATATTCTCTTATCTACACATGTCAATCTCAAAATAATGCATTTCAATCTGACAACCACAAATGAAAAAACTCTGCATTGCAGCATTTAATACTGATAACATCATTTTATGACAAAATATCTTCATTTATATTTATTGTCATTTTGTACCGATTGCAGCCAAAATAGCTGAAAAAAACACACCTAAATGAAATAATTCTTTAACATTATATGATTGAATCCCGTTTGGCAGGCACATTCCACTCGTCAACATATCGTTACATGTTTCGATTAGTCAATTATGCCGTTTTGTTTATCTCATTGAGCCGGCATTAATTAGAAAGAAAATTTTATCCAATATGATTTCATATTTGCAAGTTTAACATGAAATACCGGCATTTTCTTATCAGTTATTTTCGACCAAAAATTTGAATGCAAATTTGTTTATCTTTGATTTGGAAATTTTAGTTTTGAAATTCGATGGCAAATATGATGCTCTCAATGTTTCTAATTGAATTATTTTATGTAGAAATAACGAATTTTGTGTTGCGCTTTATGCGTGTGAAAGAGGTCAACGATAAAAGATAACAAAAAACTAAACCACAATTGTAATTCGTTCATGCCATTGTAGGAGAGTGAGATTTATGTAAATATAATTTTATAGCAGTTGAAATGAACCGTCTAAAAGAAGCCAATATTCGCATAATTTAAAACATTTGCTAAACAAAAAAGAATGAAAAACATTTTTCGTGGTATATTTCCATCAACAACAAAACGTAAAATGTATTGATTAAAAGTTAAGATGTCGCCACTCACAAATATTGCGTAACATGGCGTCACATTAATGCTTCTATCAATAACAAACGAAAACTTGTGTTCAGTAGTTGTTTGCCGTGCGTTCGACATATTCTTTTTTTTTATTCTCTGATTCTTACTTCATTTTACTGTAAGCCATAATTTGTGTTAGGCATCAAAACAACGGAGTGTCTTCGCGCTGTTTTTTCTCTTGTTTTCAATCAATTTGTGAGAAGAACAAAAAAAAGGAACAAAGTGGAAATAATAGAAATAAATTGAAAAACAACAAGGAAATTGTGAACAGAAAAAAGAAAAAAAAAAAAAATTGCAAATCAAAAAATGAGTGTCGAAACGGAGGTAATGGATATACAAAAAAAATTGGCAAAAATGAGTTCGCCAGATGGAACCGGACAAGAGCAAGCATTGGATTTATTGAAAATATTACAAAAGCTGGATATTGATTTAAATATATTGACAAAAACACGGATTGGCATGACAGTGAATGAATTACGAAAATGTAGTAAAGATGATGAAGTGATTGCATTGGCAAAAACATTGATAAAAAATTGGAAAAAATGTTTAACGCCAGCACCGCCAAAGGAATCATCATCGAATAGTGCATCGAAAACAAGTTCAAAATCATCATCAACAAATGGTTCAAGTAAAAAATCCGAAGCGAAAAAAGATGAACAGGAAAAAGAACGAAATAGCAGCGGTAGTGGCGGTGGTTGTGGTGTCGGTGGTGGCGGCGGCGGTGGTGGCGGCATTGGTGGTGGTGGAAGCAGTTCAATTGTAAAACAAACAAGTTTTCCAGCATCAAGCACAATGACAGATTCGGTTCGATTAAAATGCCGCGAAATGCTTGCAAATGCAATTAAAATTGATGGGCCAACACCCGAGGGATGTCCAACGGCCGAAGAATTAGCTGAAGAGCTTGAAGAATCCATTTATACCGAATTTAATAACACTGATATGCGATACAAAAATCGAGTTCGTTCACGTATGGCAAATTTAAAAGATGCTAAAAATCCAGCACTTCGGAAAAATTTCATTAATGGCGCATTAACCGCACAAAAATTAGCAAAAATGACACCTGAAGAAATGGCCAGCGATGAGATGAAAAAAATACGAGAGAAATTCGTTAAAGAAGCCATTAATGATGCTCAATTAGCAACTGTGCAAGGCACCAAAACTGATTTACTTAAATGCGGAAAATGCAAAAAGAGAAATTGCACATACAATCAAATTCAAACTAGATCGGCTGATGAACCGATGACAACATTTGTTATGGTAAAAGGATAAACACATTTTTCAAGCTATTTTGCTATGGTTCAAAGAAGTCATATTAGTCGATGCAAAAACAAAATTAAATTTCATTCATTTTTTTTTTTTTTTTTTTTTTTTTTTTTGGGATTTCATTCATTTTGTGATCGAATTTGTTGGAAATTTCCTGAATTGTCCTCAGGTTCATTCAATGTTTTTCCATCATTTTCTAAAATTTATTCAATTTTTTTTTCACAAAATTAATTCACAAATTTCGTTTCTTTTTTTTCTTTTCCAAATAGTGTAACGAATGCGGGAATCGATGGAAATTTTGCTAAAAAAAAAAAAAATTACACAACAACAATGGCCCAATCACCACATACATAAATTATATTCCTATACATATGGGAAATACTTTCATCAAATTCTTTCTACTAAACTGGCTGATTTTAGAAATTAAACTATTTTTTAATTGTTATAAGTCTACTTGAAATGGCATTACAAATTTCAACTACAACTCATTTATTCAAAAATAAAACGAAAAAAAAATGAAAGAAAAAATAAAACAAACACACAAAACAGATGAGTTGAAAATGTTGTAAAAAAATTGTTTTTAAAATTGATGTTGTAAGAACACGGAATGAAATAGGGGAAAGAATGAAAAATCGTACAAACATTTAAAAAATTTGCATTCAATGAGGTTGTCATAGCGCATATTCCGTTTAATTGTAAGCTTATCTATGTATTAATTGTAGCTTTACTATAAAACCAAGATAAAAAAAAAGCAAAAAATGAATACATTTCAACCCTAATAATTACAAACAAAAACTCAGATACATTTATTTAATTTAACACAAAAAATATTTACGTTTACCAGAATGCATTCTATACTGACACACTTGCATTTAACTTCAAACTATCTTTATTGACAAATAAAAAATTAAGGAAATAAAATTCAATAAAACAAATGTTTGAAATCTTACGAAAATATTGTAAACGCACCAGTATATACTATGCCCCAATTCGACGAAAAGAAAAACAAACAAACAAAATGAAATTAATAAAAATTATAGAATTATTGAATATATGTGCAGATTCCAAAGAAAAGCGGATATCATTTTATTTTCTTTTTCTCTTTCTCTATCTCCTTCTGGAATTATACATTTACATATGAAATAAAAAAGAAATGGTCTTTTTTATTAAATTGAATTTCCTTAAAAATATAGAGATAAAGAGATGTATTTCATAACACTCGGACTTGGATTGGAATTGACGGAAATCATCACTGATAACGTATTTAACGATAAATGAATAGTGGATTTTGTTAAGGACGAATTAACCGAGATTATAGCAATTCGCGGTGGCATTCTCATTGAGCTAATTACAATCGATGAATTTGCAATTAATTTTAATGGAATCAAATTCAGAACATTTTTCAACGGCATTAAGTCACGAAAGTGACATTTGCGTTAGAATCATTTTTGAGCAAAGTAAAACCTTGTTTTAGTCTTTCTATTATCCCTTTTGTATGATGGCAGTTGATTTCTTGTCATATAACATTTTGTTCATTGTGTCATGATTTAAAAAAATCAATGGCGATGAAAAATCTGATCTATTGATTGCTCATCAATATGTTTGCAAATGAAGAAATTCGTTTATGTTTTGAATGAGTGTCGACGGATTTAGTAGTTTACCTATGAGCTTCAGATCCACGTTTTTAAGTATTAGTGTACACGTATACACATAAACACACATACACATATAAAGTCTCTGTGCGTGTGAACATCATGTAGCATACATATAGAAATTCATACGATGCATCATATACATGTAAATGATTCTCTCTCTTCAAACATGTGTACATTTTCATTTACAACTAAACAATCTTTTCGTTTAGTAGATGCACAATAGTTGATGTAAAGTAAGAAATTCATATACTTATATGTGAAAAGTTCTCTCTCTCACTCTCTATTTCAATTTTTTTTATTTTTTATTCACACACGAATCTATAGTGTGTGAACATCATCTTCACTTTTTTATTTTTTATTTTTTCATACAATTCTATTGTGTTTCAATTTCAACGGTGTAATATCCAATTACAATTATTCCCACGGTGTAATATCATCCGTATCAAAACCCGTAGTGGCTTTGATGTAGTTGTTGTTGTTAATAGTGTTGTTGTTTTTTCATCTCAAGAACAAACTCTTAGCGATCAACGCAGTGTACGAAGCAATTTGTGAACGTGATGCAAGAATAAATGCATTAAATGATGAAAATAATGGAAATCAACCATATTTTACCGAAAACACTTTCACTTAAAATCATGTGTCAAAAGAGATGCGGTAAAAATCATAAATCATATAGAACCCACTACAGAAAATTACACAACGTGTTTGCTTATTTTGGGCAAATTGTTAGATAATATTTTACATTTTTCAAAAATTGAAACCGAGAATGCCGATTTATTGAAATCTCTCACGATATTACCTACGAGTGTATCATGACAATTAGAAATCTCGACATTGATATAACAAATTGGGATCCATTAATAAATCACTTATTATTGCAAAAATTGGATTCCAAAACCATTGTACATTATGAATGTCAGCTCGATAATTTTATTTTATTTTTTTCTTTCAATGCCTAACAAGATGTTTGGTGCCGTATTTACAATCGATCTTTTTGGTTTGTTATCCGATTAGCTGTTAATCCGATTAAGATGTGATGCTTGATGAGCCACCATCCGGATTTGAAGCAATTTGCGCCTTTCCATCCATCCTGTTAACAATTTTCATTAGGTATTCTCTGAAATAAATTGAAATTAAAATTTATTATAGCCACATCAGTCGCAAAATATCATTTGTGCAGCACAGAGGAAAAAATTTCATTCAGAATTAATCCAAGGAAAAATGATAAACGATCTATTTTTCCTCTGATCTACATATTTCATAATATACCTTGATTTCTTCAAAACTTCGACGATTTGCATCGCAACTTTTTCCTGCTGTTTCAATATTCGCACAACATTTGGTTGTAATGGTTCGCGCCTAAGAAAGTATTGACGTACATGTATTTCTAATTTGTTTGAGATGTAAATGGTTATTTTACTTACAATACTATGAAATCCACTTTTTTTGCAAAATAATTTGTATATTTTGAGTATCAATATAAGTATATCTGGAATACTTTTCATTTTGGATGATGTTGGTGATTGAAACTGTGCACGCTTTATACGTTTTGCTGGCTTGGAATAGGACGACGGCGATGGAGTGCCCTTTTTCACTACTATTCGTCTGTTTTTTGACTTTACGAATTTTTGCACTAGGACAAATTTAAGTTCCATTCAGCTTTTTGAATCACAACAAAAAATCATTCATTAAACTTACAGTGATGTTGCCAACAATTCGCATATGATACTGTCTTCTTTAAGCATTTCAATTGCTTTTTTCAATTGATTCAAATGTTTGGCATCGGAGTCAAGTGATTCGTCACTGGAAATAAAACATAATATTTGAATATAATATATAAGAATCGAATGCTTTCTTTCTCTATATTTACTATAGCAATGATATGGCTTCAGAATTTAATCGACAACACAAATCAGAAATTTTTTTTTTTTTTTTTATCTTAAAAAATTTTTTGTTTTTTTTTTTTTTTTTTTCTTTTAATTTTTTTATTTTAACAAAAACCCCTCTTTCTATTTTTTATTTATTTTTTTCCCCTCTCCATAAAGAATCCCCTTACTAATCACTTCAATCTCTTTCCCGCAGTCATCAATAGTGGGGGACAAGGTAAATTCTCCTGCTTCATCATCACTATCACTATCACTATCATCAAACATTTTTCTTCCCTCGTCCAGCCATTTCCTATTTTTGATGAATTTTTATACGATTTATAAACTACCGAATTTAAACGCTATAGACTCCAAATTTTTCAATTCAAATTTATTTTTATTTTATTTAAAATCTCTACTTGAACGTCTTGTTTCGTTGACTGCCAAATATAGAAGAAAGACAATATGGCATACAAAATACATTCTTTCTTATTGAATATAAAATTGCTCACTCCCCTTGGGTTCCCCCCCACTCCCTACTATTTTTCTTCCCCCTTTCTTGGTGCGCCTCCTCCTTCCTTTTCTGTTAGTTTTTATAATAAAAAAAATAATTTTTTTTTTTTTTTTTTTTCCGATTTTTTCTCTAACAAAAACAAACGAGCGCGAACACTCAATATACACATAAACACCTAGTTCATAGATCGGAGTTCGCTCTCGTCAATGTCTAACAATGTGTATACTTAAGAGGCGCACAACGCAAAATTTTATTTTTTCTGTAACTTTTACTTTAATAATTTCTTAATCTTTTTTTTTTGCTCCACAATAAAAAAAAATGAATATTTTTAAACATAAACATTTTTTTCCCTTTTCTATATGATATTTTTACTAATACATATCGATGTGCACCGATATTAGTAGCGTCGGTTTTGATAAATACAATATAATGCCATACATACATACATACATACATACATTCGACATGCTTACAGATTAAAATTTCTTAATTGCGGAAAAATGTATGAATAATAAGTGAATTGATTTGTTGATGTTTTGCCAATGACAGAGCGTGTTATTGTTTGACAATTGATATTGTATCACAAGGAAAAATGGCGAAGGCGAATTCATAAAGACACAAATATTGAGCAATAGATGGCGTTTAGTTCCATTAAAGTAGCTCCAGAGTTGTTATTTTCTCTTCATGTATATAAATGAATTAAATAATATGAAATTCTTCATGAATAGAAATTTATTTATGAAAATGAACTACATTTTTCCGAATAGTTTGTTTTACTTTCTCCATATTACTATGCACTGAAAACAATTTTATTCATGAGTATGGTTGTTTTTGTTGTTGTGTGTACATACATGTCAAATGAAAAAACAACAACAACTACATCAAAAGCCACTACGGGTTTTGATACGGATAATATTATTAAAATATGAATTGTTAAAATATGAATTATTAAATATGCTATGGAAAAGATAATTTGATCAGAATTTTAATGAAATGTCAAATGTAATTCAACCCATAACAACATCACTTACATTATCATAACGTTTCCACATTTAAATCAGTATTTGTTTAAATGTCATCTCTCACATCATGACCATATTAGTTGGTACATGGGCTAGAACATCAATATCACTATCATCATAAATCAGATTTGATGTTAACGATTAAAATTAAAGAAAAAAAAACAACAACATTATCGATCGAACGGGTTGGTTCAAAGAAGTTTAAAAAAGAGGAAAGCGGAAGAAGACTACCGTGAATTGAATTGAAGTGAATTACACGTTGCTCTTCCAACTAAGATTGGATGCTCAATGACAAACATTCAAGTTAACTATTATTGAAATGGTCAAAGCCCAAAACTATTAAAGAAATAGTAGATTAATCAAATATTATTATTATTATTATTTTATTGCCTCACGGCCAAATCATCGCCAACTATTATCATTTTCATCATATGGACTATTTCCTGGAATTAAGTCATATTCTTGCTTACCGTATGGATCGTCGGCATATCATTTAAACAACGTTTTTATCAACATGAATCAAGTTAAATATAAACAAAGCTGGCAAAAAATATAAAAAATCCTCATAAGTCAACCGATTTGTGTACAATTTACTATGATGAAATGGGCCAATATCATCTAATTCGATCGATCCTATTGCCATGTTCCAACAAAAATGCTTGTTGTAACAAATTGTGTCTACAAAAGTATGCGTTCAATCTGCGAAACTGGTATATATTCTAAAGGGTGGTCCAAATAAACTTTGCATGTCATTCTGGCTTGGTCTGAAATTTAGTTTGGAATCTGAAGCTACTGAAAAATTACTTTCAAAGTGATTGTCAAGTTTCAGAAACCGTGCGAAAATCAAAAAAAAAAAAAAATTCGGTAAAAACCGTGCACCATCCCGTCAATATGTGGAGTTTTTTGTGAATAAAGTGAAAACCACTGGGTTGCTTATTGATGCCCCAACACGTAACAAGCCAAATACAGTGCGTACAACCGAGACAGTTCAAGCCGTGGCCGAAAATGTGCGCGAGTCTCCGAGAATGTCAACTCGCCATCGATCACTATATCATGCAATGTTTATTTGGACCACCCTTTATTATGTAACAATATTCCTTTGTAAGCGTTGTCATTATATTATTATATAATAATATAGTACAATAAATCAGTTTTCCTCAATATAATTACAATTGTTTGTACGAGTGTAAATATTCTTCATGATTTATTGCATTTAAATATTTTTTACGTCGTTTCAGAACCCATTCAATATCTGATTGATTTTTATCTGATTTACGTTTTAGCAACAGAAGAAAGAATAATGCTTTCAAATTTAGTTTTATTTAATGAAAAAGATTTTATACAGTGAAAAGTTATTCTAATAAACGAATACAATAATTTCAATTGATTCATCACCAAAAACTTCTAATAGTAAATCTTTAACTTTACGCCATTCAAGTCTATCCAATCCACATCCAATTCGAGGAATTGCAATTTTTTTAACTCCATTCTCTTTCTGAAAATATATTTCAGTTTTAATGAATAAATAGAATATACATTTATATATGAGTAATATAATTTTTTTTGTTCACCATATGTTTTTTCATAGCATGAAGTGCTAGAAATAGTATGTTGGTTTTCCGTTTGATTTAGTTTTTGTTATTAAATAATATATAAAGCGTGAATCCACTTTCAATACTGCAACACCACCTGGTAAAATGAAGTAATAATTGATGAATTAATTCATGATATTCACTAACTATTTAATCTTTGGTATATGTTCCAAATTTTTATATTCTTTAAAATCAAACTTTTCTCTGAACGAATAGTAGGTGAAACCTTATCACTAAAATATAATGCATCAAATTCTTCATCATCTATTAAGTTTGTCATTTTTTTTTTTTTTTTTTTTTTTCAAAAATTAAAAATTAAAATAAACTCACTTGTTTGCTTCACGTTGTCCACCAAAATACAAATAATTAATTTCATCAGCACAGTTTAGATTATTGATATCATCATCATCGAGCTCACACATGAAATATTCTGGTAGAAATAAAACTTCATTTTCGAGCTCTACTGGAATACTATTTTCACAATCACCATCATTTTTTTGCGAATCTATTCTTCACTATACGATAACACACTATTTGGTGGTAACCAACAGTTAAATTTGAAAATCCAAGATAAGGTTTAGATGCACCAATCATTCGTAATTTTGCAATTGCACTCATTCTGCTTGTATTTTTTTTCTTCACTCAGAGGATTTCAATAAAGAAAAAATCTGTTGATGATCTGTGAACTGATTGACAAAACGTCTTGAACAGAACTGACCACAAAAATGTGAATTATAGTGCTAATAATAACAAAAAAATTATTTCAATTTCTTATGCAATCACACATACACACATATACAACTATAATTTCTCATTTCATATATTGTGACAACATTTCATTTACATTTTTTTTTTTTTTTTTTTTTTTTTTTTTTTCTCCTTCTTTTTTCCCTTCTTTTTTTTATTTTATTTTTCTTTTTTATTCCACCCCCACCCTCCATTTTTCATTTTATTTTAATATTTTTATTTAATATATATAATACAACATTTCATCAAAACAATAAATCCATTATACATTCTGTAATTTAAAAATTATATTTAAAAATACAACTATTTAAAAATTAAAAAATTTAACAAAAATAAGAACATCAATAATTAAAAATAGAAGAAATACCACAAGTGGTATTAGAAATTTTGAATTCTTCGTTCGGTCAACGCATCCGACAGTTTGAGCTAGTGAATAAAGGTTATAAACTCATAGAAAAATTTTTACTTAATGCATTCAATCTCTATGAAATTCAAATAAAGGAAGCCGTGTTACAGTTTGATTTTATAAAAACAATGTCATATTTTAGTGCAGAATTCGAACGGTCAATCCAAACAAGTGAAGATAGTGATCCATTACTTGAGAAACGAATGATTCATATTCCAACTAAAATGCATGAAATTAGTTCTGTCACCAACATAAGAAATCATTTTCAAAATGATGTTATTGATTATGTTGTGAGAAGAGTTGATGAGGTGATGGTCGAAGGTTCTGGATTTACATTGAGTGAAATCAAACAGTTGCGCACGCAAATGTTCAAACATCAACCGTTGGGTGGATCTGGATTTATCACGCTTCCAAACACAATGAAAAACAAGAGATTTATTATAAATTTGAAAAACACTGGTAACGCATGTTTCAAGTGGTCAATTTTAGCAGCAATACATTATGATGAAGTGTATAAAAGAAATAAGAATAAAGCAAATGATTCTATCAGCTATCAAGAGTGGATTAATGAATTGAATTTCAACGGAATTGATTTTCCAGTACGTCTAAATCAAATTGAAAAATTTATGAATCAAAATGAATCAATTGCTATTAACGTATATTATTTTGATGAGGAATTAAAAAAAGTGTGTCCACTCTTTTTAGCTTCGAAAGATTTTCATCATCAGTATGTGCATTTACTTATGATTACAGAGTCAACACATAATCCAAATAAAGGAGAATTTGATGTGAGTGTAAATTCACATTATTGCTGGATAAAAAATTTGAGTGCATTAGTTCATGCTCAAATAACCAAACACAAAAATAATGCACCAATATGTGATCGATGTTTAAACCATTTCACAACAAATGAGCTCCTGGAAAAACATAGAATATTATGTGAAAGCAACAATAAATGTGCGATTGAAATGCCAAAAGAAGAAGAAAAGTATGAATCATTTAAAAATTATAAAAAACAACTGAAAATACCGTTCATCATATACGCAGACACTGAAGCATTGCTGAAGAAACCTGAAACAGCAATTTTTAGCGCAGATTGTTCAACGCACGCGGTTCAAGAACATCAAATACATAGTATTGGATATTATTTCCAATTTATTATATGAAAATGATAAAGAGGTAACATTTTATGCAAGTAATCGTGGTGAAAATTGCATTGATTGGTTTATGAGCGAACTAACAGTAATTGCGAAAGCAGCTTATAATATTTTAAATAATATAAAACCAATGAAGACTTTATCTGAAGAAGAAGCAAAACAATTTAAAGAAGCAGCTTTTTGTCACATATGCAAAAAAGACTTCGAAAATATTCCATCTGATATTCACGTGAGAGATCATTGTCATTTGTCTGGTGACTTCAGAGGAGCAGCGCATCAATCTTGCAATTTACAATATCAAATTAGTCGAACAATTCCAATCGTTATGCATAATTTATCCGGATATGATTTGCATTTATTAATAAGGAAATTGTGTGACAAAGAAATACCCGGTGGAATAAAAATAATTCCACATAATTCAGAGAACTACATTTCATTCATTAAAACAATGGAGACCAGTGGAAATCATGTAAAATATGTGGATTTAATTAAATTTAAATTCATTGATTCGTTGCGTTTTATGTCTGCATCTTTAGACTATTTAGCTTCAATTATACCATCAGATAAAAAACAAATTCTCAAAACAGAGTGCATAAACTCTGGTTATCATTCAACTGAATTGTTTTCATTGCTGACTCGTAAAGGTGTTTTCCCGTATGAGTATATTGATAAATATGAGAAACTTAATGAGACTACGCTACCGCGAAAGGAGAGTTTTTACAGCACACTAACAGATACGTATATATCAGACGAAGATTACAATCATGCTCAAAATGTATGGACGAGATTTGGAATACGTACACTGGGTGAATATTCAGATTTGTATTTGAAAACTGACGTACTACTACTGGCCGATGTATTTGAGAACTTTCGAAACACATGTCTTGCTACATATTCACTTGATCCAGCTCATTATTTTGGTGCACCAGGGCTCTCATTTGATGCAATGTTGAAATACACTAATGTTTCCATTGAGCTCTTAACTGATATAGATATGCTGTTTTTCATTGAACATGGAATACGTGGAGGTATCAGCCAAATAAATAAGCGATATGTAAAAGCAAATAATATTTACATGGGTGATGAGTACGAAGAATCAAAGGAAACTTCATATATATTATACTTAGATGGTGAATATGAATTTTTTTTTTTCATCTGATTTTTTTTTCTTTCTTTTACTTAGTTTTTTTTTTTTCAAATTATAGCTAATAACTTGTATGGATACGCAATGTCTCAACCTTTACCAATCGGTGAATATCAATGGCTCCCCCAGAGTTTAATCGAGCTGAATTACAACACATCTGATTATCAAAAAAATGTTTCCACAATATTAAATTTAAATAATGACTCAGATTTTGGTTATATATTTGAAGTTGATTTACATTATCCACCTGAAATTCATGATAAACATAATGATTTTCCATTTTGTCCAGAGAAACGAATCATACCGGATATAGCAAAGAATGAAAGAATAAAAAAGTTAATGCTTACATTCTATGATAAGGAAAAATATATTATTCATTTTCATATGTTGAAGCTAGCTCTCGTGCACGGAGTTGTGTTGAAAAAAGTTCATCGTGTGCTTCAATTCAGACAGTGTGCATGGTTAAAACCATATATTGATTTAAATACCGACAAACGTACTTTGGCAAATAACGAATTCGAAAAATCGTTTTATAAATTAATGAACAATGCAGTGTATGGTAAAACAATGGAAAATCTACGATTGCGTTCTGACATAAAGTTAATAAATAAATGGGATGGGCGTTATGGTGGTCGAAGTCTAATAGCTCAACCTAATTTCAAAAAATGTAAAGTGTTTAATGAAAATTTAGCTGCTATCGAGATGCATAAAAATCACATTTACTCATGAACAAACCTGTTATTGTAGGAATGTGTATTTTAGAAATATCGAAAGTGCTTATGTATTCATTCTTGTATGATTATTTGAAACCGAAATACGGACAAAATATACAAGTAACATATACAGATACGGACGCGTTCATACTTGAAATTAAAACAAAAGATGTATACGCAGACATTCGCAATGAAACTTTTATGTTTGACACATCAGATTATCCAGAGAACAATATTTATGCAATTAAGCGTTGTAACAAAAAAGTAGTAGGTAAATTCAAAGATGAATTGGCTGGTGAAGTCGTAATGGATATGGTCGGTTTACGATCGAAATGCTACGCGTTGCGAACAGTAGGTGGAATTGAAAAAATGAAAAAAGCAAAAGGTGTTAAAAAGAATGTGTTGAAAAACAAAGTCACATTCAATGATTACTACAATTGTATCAAGAATCAATGTATTGAAGTGAGAAAGCAATTTTCCATTCGATCAAAAGATCATAATGTTTACACAATTGAAACAGAAAAGATTGCATTGAATCCATTTGATGACAAACGATATATAATTGAACCAGATGGAATAGAAACACTCGCATGGGGGCATTATAAAATAAATTCAAAGAAAAAAATGGAATAGAAAATAAGAAAAAATAATATTCAATAATCTTTTTATTCCTTTTTAATAATATTTTCAAATTTATTTGAAATAAAAACATGTTTATTTCAAATATTATATATTTTTTTCATTTTTATTTTTTAACGAATAAATCTAAAATTGTATTGAAAAGAACATTATTCTTATATTTATTTATTATCTTAAAGAAAAAAGCGAGAGAAGGGAGGGAAAGAGATAGAAACATTCGGATGTATATGGTACACTCAGAACGATTCCAACAACAAAATACATGGCAACGAGGTCCGTTGCCATATTAGTCTCGGTTGATGTAGCCCATATGTATGCTATGTATAAATATGCCCGATATTTGTCCGCAAACTACAATCAATTGTAAACAAAATTGAATTCAATCCAATTGAATAGCAAACAGAGTCCCAACTTAATATCCTATGCTCAAATATAAATGGCCTGAGAAATAATTTGACGGAACTGAAACATGTGATAAGAAATAAAAAACCTAATATTGTTTTTCTCAATGAAACTCACTTAACAATTGACTGTGACATTAATGTTCGGTAGCGTGCTATATTTATGGAATCAAATGAAATACAGTGTTTATATTCGTTATAATTATCTGATTTATTGATGTTCTCTCTCTTAATGCTAACTCTCAACTAACTATATATTAAGACGGCAGCGTCTCTGCTGCCGTTGATGCCGTGAAAGAGTGTATATTTATGTTGTTGTGTGAGTGTGTATCGCTTCTAACAATTAATGATGTAAAAATTAAAGGCTACGATTTTATTAACTGCGTGTCTCATTCTAAACATACAGGTGGAGTTTGTGCATATGTTAGCAAAAAACTGAAATACAGCAATGTAACAATGGAAATTCATCAAATCACTTGGTTTTTAGCATTGGAAACAATCATAAACAAAGCATCAACAATTTTAGCTTGCGTGTATATGTCATCTAATGCGGACCATAAAAAACTAACATTGGATTCCTTCGAAAATTGGTTTAATAGTATAGCACCAAACAAATCGATCATGATCTGTGGAGATTTCAATGTTGACATGAGTTTATCCACTGTCCATAGTAGACGTTTAAATAATTTCCTGGATGATAATGCACTGACGCTTCATGTAAAATCACCCACGAGAATTGCAGCGACGTCATCAACTATAATCGACCTATGCGTATCGAACATGAACATAAATCAATGCTCGTGTTTTGTTTCATTCGACGATCAAATCTCGGACCATGCATTGCTTGAAATAAAAATTTTGGGCAAAAATGAGCCAGCAGTGGTAAAAAAAAGAAAAATTCAGGTATGGAAAGATTATAATGAGATCGATTTATGGAATTGTCTTGAAAATTACCTGCCTTCTTGGAATGATATTGATTTAAACGACGTAAATGAGCAAATGAATTGGTTTATAGAATGCATCAGAATCTCAACGAGTCAATTCATGGAAATTAAAGAAATCAAAGAAAACAAACCAAGATTTTTTCGATGATGAATTGGAATTAATGAGATGGGAAAAAAATCGATTGTACAAAAATGCACAATTTTGTGTTGATCCAAATGTTGTGAGTTCGAAATGGCACGAATACAGATTGTTCAAAAATAAATTCAAGTCAGCGATTCAAATTAAAAAATATGAATGCAATCAACGTAAATTAAATCGTGTTCAGGGCAACAACAAAGCAACATGGAAAGTGCTTAATTCCATTATGAACAAAGAAAGTGATGAAATTACAATTATTAATTGCAATGGAATTGATATTGAGGATGACTTGGATATTGCTAATGAATTTAATGAGTATTTTATAAAAAGCATAATTGATATCAACGAAAATATCCAGGTAATTCCTTACGATGATAGCACTGTCACGGAACTCAACACACAATTTGAATTTAGATGTGTTTCATTGACTGAAATAAAATCAACATTGAGAGAACTTAAAAATAACACGGATGAATTCTTCATTAACCCTTCTGTACTTTTGGATGCGCTGTTTGTATTCGGTACACAACTTGTCAATATAATTAACCAATCGTTCGAACAGGGTATCTTCCCAGAGGTGCTGAAAAAATCAACAATCATACCAATTAAAAAAATAGCTGGTTCCAAACTCATCAGTGATCACCGTCCAATTAATATGCTTTCTTGCTGTGAACGTCTCATTGAATCACTGGCATACAATCAATTTGAACGTTATATTGAATCAAATAACATCATCAATATTAACCAATCGGGTTTTCGCAAGCAACATTCATGTGAGTCAACCATCAATGATATTCTGTATGATTGGAAAGCAGCACAGAACGATTCCAAAGTAATTATCGCAGTTTTTTTGGACTTTCAACGTGCATTTGAGACGATAGATCGCAAAATTCTCTTAAATAAACTATCAAAATACGGAGTGTGTGACACTTCGTTAAACTGGTTTAGTAGCTATTTAAGCAAGCGTAAGCAGATAGTAAAAATAGGTGAAAAAATATCAAATGAGTTAAATAACGAGCTAGGGGTACCGCAAGGTTCTATTTTGGGTCCTTTAATGTTTAATATTTACATAAACGACATATCAAATTGTTTATCATACTGTATAGCTAAATTGTTTGCCGATGACACTGTGATATATATTATTGCTGATTCTTTAACAGAAGCTGTTGATAAAGTAAATTTAGATTTAGACACTCTATACAAAAAACTTTGCCAAAACAAACTAAAACTAAATGTTAATAAAACCAAAGTCATGATTGTTTCAAATAAGAACATCAATAAATCTAATATCGATATTAGTATAAACGGGACAAATCTTGATATTGTAAATGAAACAAAATATTTAGGTATTATATTAGACGAGAAGTTGAATTTCGATAAAAATATTAGTAATGTTTGTAAAAAAGTAGGACAAAAGGTGAATGTACTAAACAGACTTAGAAATGAATTGAATGTAAACCAAAAATTGACTCTGTACAAATTGTTAGTTGAACCGCACTTTAATTTCGCTGCATCCATTCTTTATTTGTCAAATTCAACCGATTTATCTAGACTACAAATAATTCAAAACAAGTGCCTCAGACAAATTTTAAGAATGGATAACTACACCTCTCATCAAATAATGTTAACTCAACTTAATATAATGAGTATTGTGCAATTAATTAACTTTAGAACGTTGATATTTATTTATAAAATTGTAAACGGTCAAGCACCAAATTATCTACAAGAAAAAATTAGATTTAAAAACACAATTCAAATAAGACAGCTTAGAAATTCTAATGAGATTTGTCTAACTAATTCTAATAAGGCATGTAGCCAAAATTCCCTTTTTTATAGTATAAAATTGTTTAATTCATTACCTACACATTCCTCCTGTGTAGCTTACTACATCAAATACGCATATACTATTCCTTACAGCAAAACCATACGAAAATTCCACCATCTATATTCACAAATCTAACGAACTTTACAGATTTTTTTCATTTCTCACCCAAACAACAACTTTATTTACACTGTGGCATTAGTGAACAATCAGGATTACTTTTTTTCATTTATCATTATTTTATATTCTCTAATCGCCACCAGTGTAAACAAAATTATTCATCACTATTTTTCTCCAATTATTTTAAATTTTATTAATTTTTATTTATAAATTTAACTTAATGTTATGGAAAAAACTACCAAAACCAATTATTTCACTGTTCTTAATTAAACCAATATCATAGCAAAAAAAAAAAAAAAAAAAAGAATATCTTTCTCGAATAGACCCCATAGAAAAAACGCATCGAATTCCCCAGGGATGAACAAACACCACCGCATATACGCAAATCCCCCCCCAACAAGAAGCCCCAGCACCAAATACCAAAAATAGATTTAAAAACACAATTCAAATAAACAGCAGAAATTCTAATGAGATTTTCTAACTAATTCTAATAAGGCATGTAGCCAAAATTCCCTTTTTTATAAGGGTATAAAATTGTTTAATTCATTACCTGACGACATTAAAAGTCAAGAAACAATTGTTAAATTCCAAAATTCACTAAAGAATTATGTAAAGGAAATGTACTGATAAATGGAAATTTCTAAATAAAGATTATTATTATTATATTATTATTATTAATGTATGCCCCTCCTTTATGTGTGTATGTGTGAATATGTGTTCACACATGCACGTATATGTGTGTACGTGTACACTAATACTTAAAAACGTGGATCTGAACCTCATAGGTAAACTACTGGATTTTTTTTTTTTTTTTTTTAATTTATCAATTGATTAAATTTTCGGTATTATAAATGTTTAACCGTTGTCAAAGCACTGGTTGTATCGAGTTTGAATTGATCAATGGTGAAGAACATCAAACATTTTGATGAAGTTTATTCGTTTCAAATTTTATTTATCCTATATTTGGTTTTGATTTTTCAGACTTGAGATCACCAGGCAGAATTTTATTTAAACGATTCAAGCAGAGGGTGACTAACAGAAATAAATAACCAAATTATTCATAGTTGCTCGATATTATTGCATTTTTTTGGAACAAAAATAACTTTTACGTTCGTGTAATTAAAATTCGATTCCATGCCATTGAAAATGATGTGAGTATTGAATTTAAAAATGCCTAAATACTTTTTTCAGTTATATCAAAATTTTCATTACAGAATCATTTTTGTGTATTAATTTGAATTAATTTTTATTTCTGATAATTGAAGTTCTAAAAATCGAAAAAATTGAAATGATTCATTCCATTCACGAAGAATGAAGAGTAGTTGTGTATAAAACAATATTTTCGTATGTAATATTGCGTAATGCCTTTCAAATTGTTTATATTGTAATTGTTTATATGTCTAAAACTAATTTTATAATGGAACAAACCAAACCTGGCACATCTAAAAGGGAAAAAAATAAATACGATACGATATAAGCGCTCCATTTGATGAAAATGTAGATTATGATGATTGAAAAAAAGCAAACTAAAATTCTTTAAAAATATTACTAATAGCAATAATGAAGTTAAAAATTTCTGAAGAGATATTGGTTCATTAGATTTCACCGAATATGGCGATGTACAAAATTATTTGTAAATATCAAAATTAGCAATACACAGAAAAAACACTCCATGAAGAAATGTTTTTATAAATAACGAATGCTTTCAATTGATTATTATAAATGAACAGGAACCAGCCAATACTTTGAAAACACTCGAATTGTGTTTATTCTTATTGCAATGAAGATAATTCCCATGAATGTAGTTATTCCGATTAAATGTCTCACTAGCCGTTAGAGCTGTTCACGAACCGAACTCGGACAGTTCGAGTTCGATAATATTCCTATTTCGATGTTCGTGTTCGTTCGTGTTCGATTAAATTTCGAACGAACACGAACAATTCATGTTCGTGAACAGCTCTAGTAGCCGTGAGTCGATTTTTTTCTGACGATTTTTGGTTATTCTATCATTATGAAATTAAAAAAAAATAAGAAAAGAGAAAATACTGGAGAAAATATGTTGGGAATATTTTAACCATATGTAAAGATCAAATAAGGAAAACTATTGTTCATATTTCATATTGTTATCAGTAAA